>JAHDVE020006916.1:0-180506 GCA_022606495.2 Halesus radiatus | reverse complement strand
ACCGTAATTCACCGTAATTCACCGTAATTCACCGTAATTCAGCGCAATTCACCGTAATTCAGCGCAATTCACCGTAATTCACCGTAATTCACCGTAATTCACCGTAATTCACCGTAATTCACCGTAATTCACCGTAATTCACCGTAATTCACCGTAATTCACCGTAATTCACCGTAATTCAGCGCAATTAACCCTAATTTACGCAATTTACCGTAAATTACTGTAATTTACTGTTTTCATATTTCGTTTAGGTTATGTTAATATTATTTTCTACAATGATTAAATATATTATAGTACAGAAAATAGAAGAGATGGAATATTTTGCTAATATTGCCAAAAATATTTACAAAAATCTAATTAAAATCCAAAAAATTAATAATGAATACTTAATAAACATAATAAACCCTGCTTATTATGTTTATTATGTATTCATATTGTTATTAACATGTTTAACTACTACACCAAACTCAAGAGTCAGTTCTCTTCATTGGCGTAGTAATACAATGAAAATGAAAAAAATAAAATAAATTTCATGGTGATGATGGCTACCAAAAATACTATGACAGGAAAGATGTGATGAACTAAAAAAAATTAAGGGTTTCAGTGCAGATTGTAGCACAAACAAGAAACACTATTTAATAAGTCCTGGAGGTCCTACACTGCATGGGGGTCCCTGCGGACACCGATGTGTCGGACGCCTACCATATTTGAATTTAGGTCTTCCTCAAATTTCTCTGATTTCGTAGATTCCGTTAGTTTAGAGCGGCCATTCCTAAAAACTGTATTGAATAATTACATTCTTCATTATGACAATGATGTCCGCAGCCTTCAGGTAGTGCAGCTGGTGGGTGACCAGGATGGTGGTGCGCCCCTTTAGGTAGCGTCCGATGCACTCGGCGAACAGGTGTCTCCCCACGTGGGCATCCACGGCAGAAAGGGGGTCGTCCAAGAGGTACACGTCTGCCTGAAAGTAGAATAAACATATTTTTATGAAAAAAAATTACTTGAATAATAATTATTCGAACCGTAGATAGGAAGATATAAGATGATAGATAGAAGGGAGATGACAATGAACCATTATTAAATAAAGTGTCGCCAACATCGTTTGCCCATACTACTGCAAGTCGCACCTATGCATAACGGCGCCCCGCCTTTGTTTCTATCCAAACACCAATCCTATAACATTGATTGGATAGCTGCTTTGCTATTCCGGGCAGTTTGATTGTAGCTCGGCGACAGTCGGCGCACTTCCATTCCATATCTGTTTCTATTGTCTACGTTTCGAGTCATTACTTCGTTTTTTTTTGAGGTTTAGTGAATGTGTTCGTTTTAAAAAAGTTTATGATTATTATTAATAAAGTAGTATATTTTTTGTAAACAGGGATACTTTTTGTTGTTGTTGTTGTTTTAAGGCTTTCACCCATTAAGGGCGATCTTGGCCATGTTTAATCAGTTGGATTTTAATAGTACAGATTGTTCTTAAAATTACTTACTTTTAAACAAGATATAATATTTATATTTATACAGTGTAAATTTATAAATTTATGTGTTTTTAATCCCCAATGAGTTAAATTTCAATGCCATTTTTTATAAATATATTTTGCTAATAAATTGTTAATTTGAGAAGAGCTGAGTTCATTTTTAAATTTTACCAATTCATGCAAAACGTTTGAAAATTCGTCATTCCATGACCATAATTTCACTGAGTGTCCTATCAACTTGATAGGACACTCAGTGAAATTATGGTCCAGATTATCCTCTGACCAATTATCACAAATGTGCATGTTGAAATTTTTTTCTCGACCTCGCTAGACAATATCTTAGACGGTGTTTTGGGGCGGGTTAAGGAAAGGGTTGTAGGAAGGATTTTTTAGGTCCGATATAGTTCTTATGCTACCGACATCAACTACGATTGAATTATCTGTTCTTTTCCGCCAAGCTTCAACTACATTTGTGACATTCCCATTTCATCATTTGATTGAATCATCTTTCATTTTTTCTTATCTTTTCAACCAGGAGAGGAAGAGAGAAAGAGAGAAAGAGAGAAAGAGAGAAAGAGAGGCTTACAATTGGTTAACAGTCGTTATGTGGAAAAGTGAGTTTAGTTATTGAAAAAATGTTCGGTAAAAGCAAATTTCCGATCAGTCACTTTGGATGTCAATCTGTACAATTTATCTGCCACAGGAGAATATTTTAAAGAATGGAAAGTACGGCTGTAAGAAGTTAGATATGAAGACATGATTCTGTGCTCACCTGTCTGTAAACGGCTCTGGCCAGGTTGATTCGGGCCCTCTGTCCCCCTGACAGCGAGACGCCTCTCTCCCCCACCAGGGTCTGGTCTCCGCGGGGAAACTGCTGGAAATCCTTCTCCAATGCACAAACACGAACAACCTGCAAAAGTGAAAGGAACCTTTGTAAAATTATCAAATACACCTAATAATAATAACTGACAAATAAGGCACTTAACAAAACCTTGCGGGAACCCCCTTTAATTTAATTTAAGTATTGTAGGAAAATATTTAACTAATAAAATCAAGCTCAATCAGAATAATGGATTAGAAGAAGCTGATTTTTTGTTGTGAAGAAAGATGAGAGCTTCGATGAAGATGGATGAAGGTGGAGTTACAAGTCCAAAATGGCAATAGCTGGAACCGTTCCAAGAACCCAGTTGAGGCTATTAGACATGATTTAATTAATGTAGAAAAAGTGGCCCAAAATGGGGTTTTAAAACATTTTAGGTCTTATTGATGAAAATTCGAACACATGTTCTTATTTATTGGGGCTTAATGCGATTTTTCCTCCTTGGTCCAATGTTTGAAGAAAGCAGTGTCCATCAAAGGGCAGAAAGGCACTGCATTATTGTGTGAAACGTTGACTCAAGTAGAAGGAAGTGCAACATGACGTAATTTCCCAAAAGCCAATAATACTTTTGACCGTGAATAACATACAGCTGCTATCTTATTGTTTTAATAATCTACTTCACCATCTATAAAAGGTGGTGCGTTTTGAGATGTATCTTATATTTTGACATTAAATGCCGAATCATGAAAAGTATGCAAAAAAATATTTTTATAACACCGACGGTTTTACAGCGGTACTTAGGGTGTAATGAAAAAATTAATTTCTAATTGCATCGTTCATAAATGCTCGTCACGACAGCTGTAAAGCATTATATAAAAAGATCCATCTAACTTTACAAACAATATCACGATAATCAGACTAACAGTGCCATGTGAAGACAATAAAAGTGACATGCGTGACCTAGTGGCAAAATCGCACATCAGCGAATTTTCAGCTGTTCGTGGGCAAACTAAGAGTAAACTTGGCCGTTCGTGTATTGCGCAGCTTTGACAAGTTATTCAGGAATCTAGAATGGTGATTGATGTTTGTTTCACGGCACGCTCCCGGCCATCTGGATTCCCTCTATATCCATAGGGTCTTCAGGCGTTTCTCATCCCACCTCCCAGATAGACTCTTCTTAAGGGATACTCTGGGTGACTGGTGCAATGCTTCACTAGGAAGAGTGTCGGAAGCAGGAAGTCGCTTTGCACTTCTCTGCAGGGATTACCCTGTTTTCGTGGCTATGGTCTGTTCTGGATATAATGTGTTTTTGTGTTTCTTGTTTATTTATTTATAGGTTTGTTGGTGCACTCCATCTTAGATTACTCCGGTTATCGACAAGAGGAGCCACTAAGGGCTATATTCTGTCGTCGTCAGTATCTGTAGAAACCAATTTGATGTGCGTTTGTGACTAACCTCCTTCTATGCGAAAGCTGAGGAGGGAAACTTGAGGGTTTAGAGTCCTTTAAAAATTATAGATTTATTTAATTTAAAAAAAAATAGAGTCCTTGACGTGCGCCCTGAAGGAGTAACCATAAGTTACTTATACCGTGGTGGGAAAGTGGTGGGTAACCTCAACTGATATTGGTTTATGGTTGATCGAGCCTCCTACCAAAACGCATTGCTGCACATCAACCATCCTGCGAATTCTCTTGTATGCCAGACTATTATTTATTTTCCGAGAAAAAGACAAAATAAAAAGTTGGATGAGCAAAAGCAACAAAAAAAACATTTATATTTGAAACTTTGTTTTGGAATCTGGAAAGCAGAAATTGACAGAAATAGACCTATAGGATAAAATGGAAAGCCCAATAGAAACATCCAGAAATTGTTATTCGTCTTGAGATAAGAAACAAACATCTGCAAAGCAATAAAGTATTTTGCTGTTTATACTTCATTCATTCATATACAACATAATCGCAATTAACAATGATATTTGCTTATCTTTATTAAGGGGCTTGCTAGATTTGACTGTGACTTTACCATTTTCAAGATACACATGGATGCAATAAATTATCTTCTTTCGAAATAAATTGAACAAATACTTCGTTATAAAACACAATTTCTTTTCATTTGTCTACCGGTTTCCGGTCAGTTTTTTTTTCTAAACCGATTGGTAGTTGAGATACATTGGTAGTTAATTGTTTTAAACTAAAATTTGATATTCTTTCAGGTAATGATAAAAAAATATATAGGTATTAAGCAATAAAACACATAATTTTGCAATATGAAGATGATAATTTTGTGAGAGGGTGCTTTACAGTGTTGAAATTTAATTTATAACAGGTCCTTAATCGGTTCCCTGGGGAACGCCAGTTTTTTTTTTTTTTTTACCTCTCTGTATCGTTTGTGATCGTAAGGTAGACCAAAGAGTATGTTGTTCCTGACGGTGGCCACAAACAGCCAGGCTTCTTGGCTGGCGAAGGAGATGGTACCTTGGACATTGACAGTGCCAGACATTGGAGGGAGCTCCTTCAGCAGAAGTTGCAGCACGGAACTCTGAAAATTATTCACAATTATTTATCAGCAGTGACCTAAGATTGTGAAAATTGAAAATGACATGTGTGTCCTGGTTTCATTCCGGTTACGTCATAACATTAACAAATTACAGTATTATATGATAATTTGTAATATTTACTACTCAAAGTATAAAAGTTTGATTGAAAAAAAGGAAAGTTTTGTAATTATTTCCCAAGATCTTCATGTGTCACTGTGATGACAACTGGGGAAATGATATTTAATTGGGTACTATATATGTTATGCATGCAAATAGATTAAATATGCTGCTTTATGATTCTATTGTCTACTTTATCGCCAAAATTATAGATGAATATATCAATTTCAGAAAAAAAACATCATATATTTTTTTTGCAGGACCCTTTGAAATACATTCACTTAATAATAAAATATTTGACGATCTCTATAGCGCAGTCTTTGTGAAAAATCACATCAAGAGCGCTCTAAAAATTTTTGTTTTTCTAATGCTCTATCTAATCACTAACTACAGATATTTTGTTACAACTTATGGCTAACGAATTGCATTCACAAGTTCATCGATCTGTAATACCAAACTGTATGTACAATGCATTTGACCAATGAACGTGATTCCGTGTTAAAATGTACGTGTCATTGATTTTATTATGTACAGGCAAATATTATTATACTGGACCATACTTATCTGACGGGTCACTTGAGATCAACACTGTTTATCAGCGAAAATTATATATAGATTTGCACGCAGAGGACGTAATATTGGAAAACACATGTTATTGGAGATACTATTTAATCCTGAAATTTATTTTAATAATTACTTACTTTCTTGCTCGTTTTCAGGAAAGGAAAAGCTAATATTAAGATGGGTGGTACAAGTGCAGGTATTTGATTAGAATTTATCTTCCTAAGTGTGATTCGTGTCTCGATAAGAAACATATTGAAGTGTGATTCTTCGAATAATGTTAATAAAATAAATTAAAATTTAGCAATACAAGAGTGGTGTTCGCAGGCAGAGGCGTGCCGTCCATATAGGCGCATAATTGTTTACTCTATAATATTTGTTTTTCTCATCTCTTCATAAGTACTTAACTATTATAGTATACTCAAATTATCTGGTATACACAATTGTTTTTTTTCTGTACTATTCTTCACATCTCTTTATACTTAATTATTATACCTTTTTCTAGATATATTATATTACCATACTATGTCAATACTAGCTTTTTCCCTTCTATTTTTATTAGCACAAAAATAGCACTTAATGTGAACAACAATTTGACAGTTGGGTGGTCAAAGATTTCTTACATTTTATAGTTAAATAATTTGTACTTCAAATGAAAAATAATAATAATAATACAAAAGCACTGCCTACCCTGGCTCACTCGCATAAAAAAATATTATAAAATTTGTGTCAGAAATCAATCTACATTTTCAAAAATACGCGCGAATATTAACTAAGAATCGTAATCGTACCGGACGCATTAGTATAAAGGTGTCAAAGGCAGGACACGTCATATTCAAATTTTGTTTTCATTCGACACTGAGAATGTGCATATGAGCGCGATGCTCATTCAACGTACCACTCAAATTTGTTAGTGTCGAAAGGCCGTGCATTTATTTATTTATTTATAAAATATTTTATATTTAATGGAGACATTTACATGGAGTAGATACATTAGATCACCATACTAGGCGGGTGCCTGTTTCATATATACCGTTATATACTTCAACTGCAAGAAAATGTCATTTCTTGGTAACTCTATTAATTCATTCATTCATTTCACTGCCGGCAACCCGGGCGTTTATTGGCATAAAATTTAAACATTTACATGTACTTTACCCGTCTCACTAGACGATGTCTGTTCTGAGACGGGTAACAAAATAAATATATAGATATATAAATGAGATAAAATACTTAAAAATACATAAAGAAAAGTGTAAAACATATAAAGCAAATTTTAAATACAAAGTTTGAACAGTGTAAATGTAAAGTTACAAAATAAAAATTAAGAAATTAAAAAAATTAAATAAAATTAAAAAAAACCTAAAAAGGATTATTCAAGAGGGCATACTAATAATGTTTAAATTAAAAATCGTATATAACAGTAATAATAATAACAATATCAGACTAAGGAGAGTTTGCAGGTAATGTTTTGAATTAGTACAACTTTACTGACGAAATCGCATTCTGTTGGCTTTCTTTCATGCAATTATGCGGTCAAAATACATTCCTAGCGAAAACTTACAATGGCTGTGTTAAGTTTTTTTTTAATATCAATTAATTCGTTCGTTTTCGTACTGTCTACCCTGATTAAAAATTCTGTGCACGCCAGTGCTCGCAAGTATATTGAACTTGAGCATATTAAAGCCTGTCTGTTCTACTTCTTTCCCTCCCTACTCCCAACTTCATAAAAACTTAAAGAGAAGTCTCGATTTGAATGAGTGAGAATAACACAAGGGAGGGAACTTTGTAAAACAGCAAACATTTGAAGAGGACAATGTCCATAGCCAAACGTCTGAAGTCGAAAGAAGGAAAAAAGCATAAACTTAAAAAGATTTTCGGTTTACCTTTCCAGAGCCCACAGATCCGATAACTGCACAGAGTTTCCCTTTAGGAATCTGAATATTGATTCCGTCAAGAGACAGGACATTCTTATCCGAAGTCCAACTCGCCTTCACATCCTTAATGATGACGGCCAGCTCACCGTTGGCTTCTACTTCAAGGTTGATATCCTGCATGTCGTAAGCTAAAAAATGTGAACAAATCAGTGAAAAAATATACATCCGTTTGAATCACATCTCGTGCAGTCGCTGTGTGTATATGATGCACAAATAATACCCAGAATTTCTGAATTGTATCCATGTGGACAATGAAAACAATTGGTATGAAAAAATATATTCTTGAAGAAGGTCCGCTCCATATGATCCTGGAGGCTTAACCAACTGACTCCTGATGCAACCAAGTATCTGAATAACCTTTGTAACCTCGTATGACCAAAAACAATTCACCTCCACCATATGAGAAAGGGAAATAATAATAGCAGCATTTTCTCTCATAATATTGGAAGGTGAAGTACTCGGTACAACGACCGAGAATAAACGCCAGCGTTGGCAATAATCAATGCGCATTGTTCGGAAAGACAATGAATGACCCGAACAATGCTCCTACATATCAGAATACCTGCAATATGGATAGGTTAAGTGCTAGGCACAGCAAACCAGGAAAATAGCCATCCACGTTGGCAATAATCAATGCGCATTGTTCTAGAAGATAATAACTGCCACCTAGGATAGTGGCAAGGATAAATAGATATTATAAAAATAATCGTTTATGTAAAATCACGATATAATATAGTTTGACTATCTTCGAAGGCAGAGATGATCATTTTGGATAGGTAAATAAGCACTGCCTACCCTACGTCCTTAGGTACTCACTTAAAAATATATAAATAATATTAAAATTTATAAAATTATTGCGAGAAATCAACCTACAAATGTTGACCATATTCTACACAAAAAATGTACATGGGTACGCAATGCGCATTCAAGAGAAGACTAGTTTGTGTTAGTTTTTTTTTTATATAAATACCCCGCAAGAGTCCCAACTGCTCCCAACCGTCTGGAGCCAGTGAGACTATGGCATCCCCAATTGGGGAATGTTGTGTGGCTGAAGTTATTGGAGGGGGAAGGAGAAATGGAAGAGGAAGGTGGGGAAATACCCGGCTATTCAGATCTGGTCACCAAACACGGCTAAAAGCCATTTCAAGCATTGAATTTCAATTTTGAATGGTGGTCTTTCACCAGGGCGATACTGAGAGTATCTTCCACTCTGGAACGTGCGCAAATATACTACATATTATTTTTAAATTAATTAATTCTGGAACAGCACACATTAATTACATAAAATTTACTTGCGCGCGCCGGGATTTGAACCCGCGACCTTCGGATTCGTAGTCGAGAGCCTTACCCCTCGACCATGGAGGCCAATTTCGAAAAAGGCCATGCCTTTCGGTACAAATCACAAATGTAGCAATCAGTGCTATCTGGTGGTACTGATATCAATTAGTACAACTTTACTAACTAAATAATTATCATATTATGCTGGCTTTCTCTCATGCAATTATACGGTCAAAAAAAAAGAATTTAATATATCCAGTAATTGGCTTGTAATATGCATAAATGAAGCGGTAACGTAGATATTTGACGTGGCAAGTAATATCAACTAACATCAGCTATAGCGACCAGCGTAGCTATTCTTAATGATAATTTTACCACGTCTGTTTTTTAATATCAATTATTTTGCAGTTTTCTCTACTGGCTACCCCAATTAAAATCTCTGTGAACGCCACTGTTTGAAGGCTACGTTTAGACAACTAACACTTGGCGTATTTACACTATTTACTTAAACTTGAAGATTCAATGATAACGTCAATGTCATTAGATGTTTATAAATATCGTATTGTAAAATTTTTGTGTACAGTGCCAGGGAACATTTCTCCATCTTCCCGTGTCAACTGAGGTTAGAGGTGCATAAATGTGGAGATAATCTTCTCTACCCAGTGAGCGGGCTGCCTATTGCTACTGAAGGGCTTTTATTTATTTTTATGTCTAAGGATTGTAAACAGTGTTTTATGTGCTAGCGGCACTTGCTGATAGCAATCTTATATTTTATCTTCATTAAAATGACTACTTTTTATAAAAACAATCTCTTACCAGAATTGGAGAGTCCATTTCCTTCAATTTTCTTCTTGCTATATCCAACGTCATCTTCTTCAGTCTTCGAGTATCTTCCATTGACTTTTCCCTTTTCAGCGTTGGGCTTCGACTCCATCAGGCGAAGATCCGGTCTCTCCTCCAAGGTCAGGAAGTCTTCCAATCTCTTAACGGTAACCAGACACTCTGCCGCTGACGATATGGTCATTGGATAGATGATGGCCATGGTGGCCTGAAGTGTGTTGTAAAACTGGGCTAGAGAAAAGACCTGGAAAGATGAAAAGGACGTATAAGATGTGGATCGTGAACTAGCCAACGGAAAATAAGAATCATTGAAGAAGATAATATTAACATAACCTAAATGAAAGATGAAACCGGACAAACGGACAGAAAGTAAAAATATTTCAGTCGCATCTGGGACTCGAACACAGATCCTCTGCCTATCCGGGGCAACGCTCAACCGACTTAGCTAATGAGACAAGTTCAATTTGTGTCATCTTCATCGATATCATATCTCAAATTACTTGCAAAGTTCTACTCGAACTCAATTGCAAACTTAAACAGTGTCTCGGATATACATCAGACTTTTTATTTATATGAGACATCTATTGAGTTCGGGTAGAACTTTGAAAACATCATAAAAATAGCTGCCAATAATATGAGAATAAAAATGGAAGATAATATTCACAAATCTTGAATTTGAGATATGATATCGATGAAGATGACACAAATTGAAATTGTCTCATTAGCTAAGTCGGTTGAGCGTTGCCCCGGATAGGCAGAGGACCTGGATTCGAGTCCCAGATGCGACTGAAATATTTTTAGTTTCTGTCCGTTCGTCCGGTTTCATCTTTCATTTAGGTTATGTTAATATTATCTTCTTCAATGATTAAATATTACGAAGAGATTCTTAAAATCTCAATAAAAATAATTAATAATTTAAAAAAAAAAGGAAAATAAGAAGAATGACAAGGGGTCCAAGGGTAAATTTTTTTGGAAACCTACGGTCTAATATAAAAAAAAAATAAAAGTTTTTGTTCAAGTAGGTATACCTGCCTAAACAAAAACTCGATTTCTTTTTTCAATGGACTATTTTGAACTTTGTATGTTTCGTATACAAAATAATATCAAGGTTTAAGACTTGGCCAGCTGATTGGATCAAATGATTTGACACGATACGAGTATATGCCACATCAAGTCATTAATTAACCGTCCAAGAAAAATCCCCAGTTTAAACTGGTTTATCTGAACGACGAGGACTTGTATCGTCGTAATTGGCTGCAAATGCAAGTAAATATTTAGGCATTTGAATTGTGTCCGCAGCGTGACGAGTAGCGTTATAAATTTGTGAAAATTTACCAAGTGCAAAATATATTCATTTATACTTGTTCGAAGATTAATACTGGATTTGTTTTAAAAAGTTTATTTTCGGTATCGAAACGCCTGCGTCAATGAAATAAAATGCTAAATTCGTATTATTCGGAGTTTTACAGGAATTTTTTTTTTTCATACTGATCCCCATATGGATAACAATATCGAAACTCACATGAAAAAATCTTTTCTTTACGGGATCATTATTATCATACCTACGATTGCATACAGATTTGCAGATATAGTTCCCATTAAAGGAGAAGTAATATTTTGGGACGATACTTAATCGTCATAAAAATGGCACACCTTCAACATAACCATAGATCATCTAAAAAAATACGCAAAATTCACAATACCAAACAGAAACAAGCGGGGTTTGGGGTAGAGGTAGGGGTAGGGGTAGGTTTAGGAGTCGGGATAAGGGTAGGAGTAGGGGTAGGGGTAGGGGTAGGGTGGGGTATGGGTAGGGGTAGGGGTGGGGGTAGGGGAGGGGGTGGGGAGGTAGGGGTAGGGGGTGGGAGTAGGGGTAGTGGTAGGGTAGTAGTAGGGGGTAGTAGAGTAGTGTAGGGCAGGAGTGAGGGGGTAGGGTTAAGGGTAGGGGTAGGGGTAGGGCTAGGGCTAGGGGTAGGGGTAGAGGTAGGGGTAGAGCTATGGGTGGGAGTAGGGGTAGGTGTAGGGGAGGGGGTAGGGGTAGGGGTAGGGGTAGGGGTAGGGGAAGGGGTAGGGGACGGGGTAGGGGTAGGTGTAGGGGTAATGGTAGGGGTATGGGTAGGGGTAGGGGTATGAGTGGGGGTAGAGGTAGGGGTAGGGGTAAGGGTTGGGGTAGGGGTAGGGGTAGGGGTAGTGGTAGGGGTAGAGGTATGGGTAGGGGTAGGCGTAGGGGTAGGGGTGGGGGTGGGTAGGGGTAGGGGTAGAGTAGGGGGAGGGATAACATATCACAACCTCAAAACTTGACTCTTTACCATTCATAAACCCGAGCAACGCCGGGTACTCCAGCTGGTAGTAAATAAACATTTGTGATTTCATTATTTGTTAAATCAAAACAACTAAGTGAGTAATAGTACAACATACGTAATATGTTTTCTGTAAGATCAGGGTGTGTTATACTCGTACATAAACTAGTAACCCAAATATTGGAAGTGCATATCATCTGAGTCGTATAATTGTCATTTGGCTCGTTCTGACTGCCGAAGGCGTGTGACGTAAAGCTAGACAAGTGCGAACAGCATCAAGTACTAGTTGAACATCGAGGGATCACCCGGAATATATTAATATAGTTCCAATAAAGATTTTTTTATGAATATCTTTCTAGGTAAATTACCAGCATTTTTTTAATGTCGTTTTCATGGTTAATAATAATTTTCATAGTTGAATGTGGCTTGACGTCATACGTACATAGTTATAGTAAGGGCACTCCCACACGGATCGGTATGAAATCAACTCGTACAGTTATTTCCCACACGAAATACATAAAAACTTTTTTTTTTTAAAAACAGTGTTGACTTGTTTGCGAGTCCACGCGGAGCGATACCGCACAACGTTGCCCGCATTCTATAATGCACTTGGCCTACCGACCCGTGGGGGAGGGGCCTTAATTTGATTAAAACGCGCCAACCAATCACAAAGATTTTAAGTCTTTTTCGATTTGGATGATTTGAACCGTTTTCAAAAATGTATATATTTGTTGATTTATAATTGTAGATAACATAACTTACATACATATTTAAATTCGGCATATGTTGATCTTTATACATATATGAATTGTTTTTAAGCCTTAGTATTTTTCACTGGAGTTCCTAATTGATTTCATGTACTTCGACCTTTGCCATTTCGTCTTTTTTTTTATTATTTGTGTTTTGCGTGGGCTGTCTAAACGAAGCTATTGGATTGTGACAATGACAACTCTAGAACATCTGACCTCTGTTATCAGTGCACAATGTAAAATTGCTAATATCGATACTATTAGTTCTCCACCAGGGCCGAATCTACCACAAGTGCAGATGGAACGTGTAACCAAGACCTAGGATGCGCTATCCTATCGGAGCACTCTTCACTCTGTAGACTGGAGCCCGAAACGACTCAGTGGAACTCTTACCTGACCTACATCACGTAGAAGTTGCAATCCAGATTTTCCGGATTACGAAAAATCCGGATAATCCGTGGAAAAAATCCGGATATTTAATCTGCAATCTGAATTATCCAACATGAAATTTAATGAATTGCAAAATGTCTGAAATGAACGCGTCCAACGGGGTAACAAACATATAATACTTAATATGTTAACATTTCAATGTGTAATAATTAGGTTGTTAACCCATTAATCAAATGTTCCCATAATGTACTGATACGAGATTAAGTTCAAAAAGTGTACTTATTTTTGCAAAAAAATATTAAATATTAACTAACTAACCATCACGCCGTTTCTCCGCAGGGGCAGGCAGAGAGGACGGACCGCTAAACAACTCGATCTTGGCATACACTTCTGGCTTCATTCACTTTCATACAACGTCTCATACATTCTCTTCTGTTGTTCTGACTTCTGACATGGCCCGGCTCGAGTATTTGATATATTTGATCGTGCCATGTCTTCCTCGGACGTCCCCGGCTTCTTCTTCCAATCACATTTGCGTCATATATTCTCCTTACACTCCTCTCCTTGTTCATTCTCTCTACATGCCCAAACCATCTAAGCGTCCCTTTCTTGATCTTGCTCACTACGCTTACATAAGCCTTGGTTTTACCGCACATTCGTCTCAAAGATCTCATTTCTACAGCATTCAGCCTACTTTCATCCTTCCTCTGCCAGTTCCATGCCTCACTGCCATACATCAGGGTTGGTATCAGCACTCTATTGTGGACTGCTAGCTTCGCTTCTTTGGACAACTTTTTGTTTGCGCCAACCGCGTTTAGTCCCCCGTTAATGGAGTTTCCTGGATTCACTATCAGTCTTTCCATCTCTCGTAAACATACTAAGAAATAATATTAAATCTAAGAAAGAGAAGGAATATGAATCGATAATGCACTCTAATTAGAGTGCATGAAAAGTGTCACTTATTTACATTTCAATGAGGCACCCTCAACATGTTCTAATATCATTAAGAAAACGTAGTTTTAATACTGTATTATTTTAATTTATTTTTTTAATTATAATTTTTTTTTAAATCCGGATTTTTAAAAAGACTTTCGGATTTTGAGTTTAACGTAATCCCAAAATCCGGATTTTTCTAAATATCTTCGGATCTCTAATATCGCGTACGCCGATATGTTGATTGTATCGATAGACAAAAAGAGGTTTAAAGTAGAAAAGGCCATTAAGTCCTGTACAGAGCGCAGAATATTCTAGGTTCTGCCCTGCCTCAACGTCACATAAATTAACATAAACACATGTTCAATTGCAAATCAAAATGCTAACTTAATGAGGAAAGAACTTTGCACATATTATATCAGGGTTACGTTGCCGTCATTGGCAATTACTAGTATTTTATCTTAATACATTATATTTGTTTGCAGCTCATTGCCCACTGCCCATAGTGTCCATTCTCTCATGCAGTTATGCACGTCCTACGGAAAACCTAAGTAAATCAGTTCGTACAGTAATGACCGATGTGACGTATTGTTACCTATCACTGGAAGTTCCGAGAATTCTTCTGGAATGAATAAAAGAATGCATTTGATATGATTTCTCGGAAATGTGCGTCAGTATCATTGGTCAGAAATATAGAATCGACGTCTGATCAGATGGTTTTTCCTTAATTGTAAATTAATCTATTTTTTGCCGTTTTACCATGTTTTAGTAAAACGTGGAATAGATGAATAAATTGACAAGATTGCTGGTAAAATCGAAGAGAGAGTTATAAGTTTATTGGTATTCGTTTAAGGCTATAATAAAAAAAACCTACCGTTAGTTGAACAAAAAATCACGTTGCTGGAAGAGCCTTTTGGGGGGTGAGGTAAAATTATTAAAATAAATAAAGACATTATTTAAAAGAAACTGACATTGTGTGTAAAATTATGATTCTAAGGGCTGATGATGAAGACAACGACGCTACCTGAAATGTTGATTAAAATTAAAGAGATGGAAGAATGTGTTAAGTGGGTACATTTTTGAGTTATGATTGGTTTGGTCAGAAAATGTTTTGAATGAATTGAATACCTTGATTTTTGGTCCAGGCTGAGCCATGAATTTTGAAATTAATTTTAGATACTGTATTTATAATTAGTGGTTATTTCAGAGTTGTAGGTATGCATTTATAGAGTTCGATGGCCCAGTAATAAAAGGGTGTTTACCCGTGTGAGGTGTGTGTCATTAGGATATTCAGTGTTTTCTTTGTTGAGGATCTGGTTTTTAATTCGTTTTGAGATTGAATTAGACTGTGAAGTTTGTATTGGAAGCGGTGTAGTAATAAAGATTTGGCATTATTAGAATTATTGTTTGAAATAACTTACAGTAGCAGAAGTGACCCTGTGTCCCAGAAGCGAATAAGCCATCAGAGTGATAAACAAAGTGAACCGTTCAGTAAACACCATGAAAGCCATGAATATACCACGCAGGTACGAGGTGGACGTGATTGCTTTCAGTTCGTAGGCCCGAGCTATGGAGACCACCTTCTCGAAAGGCATCTCCCATGCGTACATCTTGATAACCTGAAATAAAATTCATAAAATCATTGTCATTATGTGCTCTGGATATTTTGCTGTTCCCAAAAAGATACATTACATTTTTTATCAGAATAATTTTATAAACAGTGCCGTTTTATTTACTAACTTATTAAATAATTCTCATAACATCCATAAACACTTTCACAAATCAAATTTTTTGACCACAAACATGACAAAGCACAATTTTCCGGGCCATGGAAAATCAACTGATCATTTTTTTAAACTTTTTTATTTAAAATATTTAATAGTACTAATATATCTTAATACCTAATTACAAGAGAAATAAATTATTTGACAAAAAATGCCCAAGTATTTGGGTTGGAGAGCAGCACCATGTAGCGACACTAATGGTAACCTAAGTAAGTGTAGAAATAAAAGTACATCAAGAATGTAATATAGATAAAGTTTGTTTTGTTGTACACGATAGTTACTGCAAAATAGAAGACCAAAAGTATATGATACTAAAAATGCAACAATAAGGCGCATATGATGCATAATACCTTAAAAGGAAATGATAAACATCGAACTATCAACGCAATCGCGTGGTTGCCGTCTTGACCACTCTGACAGCAGAGAATAAAATGAATAACTTTGTTTACAAAATGTGTAAAATGTGTGATAAAAAAATCAACTAGAAAGATTTATGCACTCCAGAATGTTAAATGTTTTCCGTTGTGTATTCACAATATCTGCAATAGAATACAAGAAGAAGTTTTTGGTACACAGCGAATGCTAAACCAAAGAAGTCTGGATAAATACATTTGGGCCTAGGCTTTTGTTGAGGTCTTTCTTTTGCTCAGTTTTGATTGATGAAATAGCCTTTCCACAATAATATTGTCGACAAATAAGTAATATTATATACATTCAAGATTCAAATATACATATTTGAGTATGTACCGCAGATCAGTTATAAAAGATTTTCATTATTAGTTAAATTTAAAATAGATTCGTAATTTTCTTACTTGGATTCCAGAAATTATTTCACTCATTATTCGTACTCTGTCGTCAGTCCTCACAGCTATCTTTTTCCTTAAGTTGGATGACAGCTTACTTAGATAACCTGTTACAAAACATAATATTAGATTTAAGAAGAATGAGAAATTCTGTGGTGTGGTACAAGAATATGAGGACTACTGCAATGGATGAGGCTCTGCCGAGATCTTATCTTCCCTGTGTTTCTATACGGTATGGATACATGAACACTGAGAGCTTAGGAAAGGAAAGTGATTTATTTAAGATGTATAGCTAGGAATATCAGCAATTGATTCTGGAAAAGCCGGTAAATCAGAACAGGCAGCCACTGGTTTGCCTATGATTTATCCAGTGATACTTTGAACACAAAGCTAGCCAAACTGAAATCTCTAAAATCGAAAATGGGAATACTGGTGGAAGACAAGAGAATCAGACAAAGGACAATAGTAATGCTTGAATAATGACCCTTGATAATACTATTGGCATAGGAGCTATATCGCCGCCTGATTGGGTGACGGTGTGAGTGTCCTTGAAGCTTCACAACTTCAAAGCTTTCTTAATAAAACTATGCCTACTTTGCACAGGAATAGTCTGCATGGTCATTACTGCCACTCCGATCAAGGCTGCCACGTCAACTCTTGTATAGATCAGGTAACAGATCAACATTATCTGGAAAGGCATGATCCACAAGTAGTGCAGGAAGATCAGCACGTTGTCAAATCTGCTGACGTCATTTGACATCAAGTTGACGAGTTGGCCTGCTGTGGTCTGGCCAAGAGATTTCCCACTGAGACGGAGAACCTGCAAACAGATTAAAAATAATGAATTGTAGATGATTGCTGGATTATTTCATGGGTTTGGTTTCTAGTTACTAGTTAGTTGTAGGCAGTTTCTCCAAAAAGATATCAATTCAACTATGGATTTGAAATAATTTAAAAATAGTTAAAAAAAAAAATTAACAAGCATTTATTTTAGTCGAACCGTTAATTAAAAATATTTGTCATTATAAATGAATAAATAAAACAGTGGATCCAGGAATGAACCCTGCGGTACGCTCAAGTCGAAACTATCGGCAGGATCCAGGAAAATAAAAAATAAAACTTTTTGAAAATCACAGTGTAGCAAATAGTCTTCAATCAGACTTTTTCAAGATCCGTTTAAAATATCGTATAAATTAAAAGCCAATATTTTAAAGCCAAGTAAAAACGCGTATCATAGAAATATGGTAATATTAATTATGTGATATATTACAATTTCATTCGCCATGTTATGGAAACATGCAGATGATAGCGACAGAAAGACAGAAATTCTTAACGAGAATGTAGGTCATACGGTACTCCATCACACATACATGCCTTCATCTGAGAAAACGATCAAAACTCCAACTCCAGTCTCATCCTGACTGACACTGACTCAAGCTGGTGCAAATTATGTGTTTGTTTTTGAGCAAAATTATTTCAAAATATTCGTTTAATTAATGTTTCATTAGTCGGGTCCTTAATAAAATTTTACACGAAAACCAGCGGACCCAGGGATGAACCTTGTGGAACGCCCGTAAATACCAATAAAGATAATAAATGTCTTGACTGCACATACCTTCCTGTAAAGAAGCGAGCAACACGCCACCCTGAGTCTCATCCCCAGCTGGCACTGCCTCAGGTTGGTGTGGTGCTGGATGAAGACAGACAACATGGAGAGACCGACCACGGCTGCCGCGTACAAGTAGGCCTGCTCGCGGGTCGCCGTACTGCCGGCCGCAAAGTAGTCGATCAGGTAGGCCAGGGCGATGGGCTGGAATGCTCTGAAAAGGTTTTCAGATGAAATCAAGAAGTACGGAATATCGACCAGGTCCCGGTCATAAATGACAGAGTGATAAAAAAAACCTTGACTCTGGTCCTAGAAGTTGTTGGTTAAAATCCCGGCGAAGACAAATAATACAAATATATTTCGTTCATTCACAAATATAGGTACAACTTTTTTCTAATCATTGAATTTTTTCTAATTTTTGATATTACCAAATCTCAAACGAAATATGAAACAGAAAACAAAAAGATAACGGCAACTTCTTGGACTCGAGCCCAGAACCATTCGGTCTATCCGGGACCAGCGCTGCACCAATTAAGCGAATGCCACCTTATTACTTTCCGCCAATTTTAACGATGTCATATCTGTTTCATATTTAATTTGAGATTTGTTAAAATTATCTTATAAAGTTTATAAACCTCATTGTAATATATTTTTAATCATTGAAGATTATATTAATAACTCTTATAATGAAATATGAAACCGAAAAGACACAGAAAAGAAAAATATAACGGTAGCAGCTGCCGCTCGAGTCCAGGACCTCCTGGTCTATCCGGGACTTTGCGCTCTAATCTACTGAGCTACGGCTACCCCAATCCGTTCCGTCATTTTTATCGGCAACATACTTCAATTTCTTACGAACTGTTAATATCATCTTCAATTAATTCCCATATATTTTTGCTGCTACTGTTTTATGACTACAAGATTCCAACCTAAATTTATTTGTAATCATTAGATAGTGTCTCGTATATACCTATCCGATTTTTATTTATATGGGACATCCGTTGACTTTATCTACAAGTTTAGGATAAGTTCCGAGTTCGGGGTTGATAGTGTGAGTGCCACTAAACTGTTCACGTACGAGTATTATATTGAATAAGCCTAAAATAACTGAACTAATGCTGTCTAATAATTTCTGTGGAATATAATGCGACATTTTTTTATTATAATCTTTACCATTTCTATTTTTAGATCATTTAAATGCGCTGGAAATCATAATTATTTGAACCCACCTGGTGGCAAATTTAGGTTGTCACTCGGTTATTTATTTTATTTTGTATATGAATACCGCACAAGAGTCCCAACTGCTCCCAACCGTCTGGATCCAGTGAGACTATGGCATTCCCAATTGGGGAATGTTGTGAGGCTGAAGGTATTGAGGAGGGGAAGGATAAGGGGAAGAGGAAGGTGGGAAAATACCTTTCTATTCAGATCTGGTCACCAAACATGGCTAAAAGCCATTTCAAGCAACGTTTCAATTCTGAATTGTGGTCTTTCACCAGGGCGATACTGAGAGTATCTTCCACTGTGGAACGTGCGCAAATATACTATATATTATTTTTAAATTAATTAATTTTGTGAAACAGCACAAATTAATTAAATTAATTTTACTTGCGCACGCCGGGATTTGAACTCGCGACCTTTGGATTCCCCTTACCCCTCGACCATGGAGGCCGTTGGCGGCCGTTGGTTGGCCGTTGGTTGACGCCAGCCGTCGAAATGTTAGGCAAATATGTCTGTTATGACGCGTCTATTCATTCGAACGTCAGTGATCGAATGCTATTTCTCTCCTTCGGGCTGCAGAATACTGCTGTGATACTTTTAAAAAAAATTTCGTCAACCCTCGCTAGGAGTTGGAGGAGTTTTGCGATGTTCGATGGTGGGCTTCACCATATATTTATGCCTAAAACCTTCACTGTTTACATTGATCAATAATTAAAGCAATGTGGAGCACCGGGCTTATCAAAAGTTGCGAGTTGATTTAATTTTTACGTTACTTCATCAATGAATTGTATCTTAGGAATGAATTCGAATGTTCACTGTGACCTAATACACATTTAATGCTGTTAATTGTACATTACAGTTCGCGTCCCAACTGGTATCTCCCATATCGTCAAATCTTGACCTCTTCTCGTCTACTCGAACCCATCAGTTAATGACTGCACACGTAACACCAGCCAGCGTCTGCGCTGATCGTGTGTTGACAACGCTCACCAATAATGATTTTTGTACTTGTAATAATTGGTCGGACAGTTGCACAATTTGTTCCACAAATACCTAAGTGTCTAACGTAAGTGTAGATTGAGTTAGAATATTTATGATTTTTTCAATTATTTATCCAATTCCGATAATTGGGCACTAATCGTTAGAGATATTAGCATGAATAATTATGTTTAAACTATAATTTTAATGGGGTAATTGAAGTATTACGCCTTTTTTGTATTTTAGGTCTTTTAGTAATATTTTTTCAGTTGGAAAATAATGATTCAACAATTATTTCTGTGATGATAGCGATGATTCGATCAATGCATGTTCTGCTGTGGATAGATAGGAATACGTACTGCCAATCAATGGCTAACGTTGCTCCATGACCAAAGATGGGCTTTGTGTAGTTTTATAACGGATTTTTCTATTCAAACTGTCACATTTTTCAAAACTTTTTTTTTTAATTTATCAAAATATGTCATTTATACGGAAATCTATTGGTACGCAATTGAAAATACTTCAAATGGAAGACGTGTACTTTGGTTGCATGTATTCTAATATGAACATAATATATATATATGTGAATGAAGCAAGAAGTGTATGCCAAGATCGAGTAGTTAGGCGGTCCGTCCTCTCTGCCTACCCCTGCGGGGAAACGGCGTGATGGTTAGTTAGTAAGTTAGTTAGTAACATTATATCTAAGAAATACAAATCAAGATTTAAAAATTATGACATTAAAACTTGCACTTTACGTATTTCATCAATTCCTATTAAATTTCGAAACATTTTCCTCTTCTTTTCTATTGGCCGGAATTTCTTGGAAGATCTTCATTGCTCTATATACGGTAATGTTTGCGATTTTGTTTTCCTTCGAAAGGAAAGTCTAATTTGAATTCTTCTTCTTGTAGAGTTGATGTCTGTGTTGATGTTTATTAATGTTTCTCGAGAATTCAGAATTTTGTTGGCCATTAAACATTTTTAAGTGAAAAACCATTAGACAGTATGTTTAGATGTCTTAGCATATTAAACAGTAGTGAGGAATACTCAGAAAACCCAAATAATTTGTGCGGTCAGCGCAAAAATTATGTAATCCACAAACATTTGCCATTTTAAATGATAATATTTCATCAAATGGAAGTAGACACTAAAATGTTTTTTATCATAAATTCCACATTTTGTTTCGCAACTTTTACATGAACAATCTCCACATTTAAAACTTTATACATAATTATTTCTGCTCGACATTTTTGTGGATTACGCCACTTTCGCGCTGACCGCCTCAATTGATGAAACGGTAGGAAAAAGAATAGTTTATTAAAACGTTCATAATTGATAAATGAAATAATGGGTAAAAAATTTATTTAATTAAGACGTGTTAATTCATTTTTTCCTCCACAGATGGCGGTACCGCAAAAAAACTTCATTTTTTTTTATTTTAGTCTTTACCTAGCGGAAGTGTTGGAAACTTAAAACTAACAATTTATGAAAAGGATAAAACCTTTAGTGGAGCGATGATATTCTGTCCCAAATTTCAAAACGAACATGTTTTCGTTGTGCAAAAATTACTAGCAGTGTAGTATTAGGAAGCTCACCGATGGTCCGGTAATCCGGTAATAAGGAATCTACATAACCCGACTGCGGCAAAAATGCGTATAATGTTGCGCAATGTCTCGCTGCATGGACTCGCACACGGATCTGCAGATGTCAGTATATTTGTAATTATTAAACTGTCGGTATATCAGATTTCTGTTTTACCGTCGAGTAAGTCAAGTGACGGCGAAATTGTGGAAATGTGACCTCGGCACTGACGTGATAATATCGAGAATCTACTGAAACCTCGTACCGCTTGCTGTATACTGGAAGAACGTCAAACCGCTCCCGCTTCCCCCCCGCATCGTGAACTGGCACCAATATAATTTTATAGCACAGTGGGATGTCGGTATCACGCATAAGGTTTATGTCGATTCCTTACCGGACGGTCAGCGAGCGGCCTTACTATTTCACAGCTTTGAGTGAAAGCGGCATGCGGAAGTACCATTTCTACGACTGGGGACAAAGGTCATGTATAACCCATTTTGTTGTTTATATGATATTGGCTTTCAATGATATTCTATCGACCCATGAATGATTTCTTTCTGTGGTCAAAAACAACACAAAAAATTATTAACAAATAAAGTTGTGTATAACGGAAAATCTCTTATCCCCATCGCGGCATTTATGTATTTTAATGGATGTAAAAATTAATTTATTAATTGACGTCTAGAAGGCTTTTGCATATAGACACGTTTTATTTTAAGGAGCATATTAAGTGCATAGTGTATAAATTAGTAATAAAAGTATAAAGGAAGTAAGCAGGTACAATATGAGTATGTAGTTACAGCGTAATGGTAGGAGGTTCAACATGTAGTTATATTATCATAGCAGGTTGTACGAAGGATTATAATCAGTGAATGGTACATAACATAATCACATAAGTGCGACGGCCTCCATGGTCGAGGGGTGAGGCTCTCGACTACGATCCGAAGGTCGCGGGTTCAAAAATTAATTTAAAAATAATATATAGTATATTTGCGCACGTTCCAGGGTGGAATATATCTCAGTATCGCCCTGGTGAAAGACCACCATTCAGAATTGAAACGTTGCTTGAAATGGTTTTTAGCCGTGTTTGGTGACCAGATCTGAATAGCCAGGTATTTTCCCTTTTCCCCACCTTCCTCTCCCCCTTCTCCTTCCTCTCCCCAACACCTTCAGCCTCACAACATTCCCCAATTGGGAATGCCATAGTCTCACTAGCTCCAGACGGTTGGGAGCAGTTTGGGACTCTTGTGCGGTATTCATATAAAAAAAACATAAGCATAAAATAAGTAAGTAAGTAGAAACTATGTAAGTAGCTAGTCACAGCGCAATGGGTGGGTAATTGGTTTGCAATTTTATAACTAACCTTGTAAAACAAAAACAGTGTAAAAGCCTGTAAATTATTCCATAATATAATAATTTATTCAAGAAAAAATATTATAATTGATACAGTATGCGTATTGTAACAATTAATATTTATGATGTATTAGCTGATGTGAACCCGGCCTTGCTCGGGATTTTTCACTTGTCATTAGGGTGCCATAATTGATTTGACAGCGAAAGTAACTATCTCCAAATAAAGAGACATTCATGTGAATATTTCATTTCATTCCAAACGTTTATTTTTTCGAAATATATATAAATCATAAAGTTCTTAAGTAGGTACCTACTCGTGTTTTCGTGAATAGCGAAACAATATGTATTATACGATCCGACTCCCTCACAAATTGGACATAGTATCAACAATCTACCCAAGAGGAATGTGTCAAATGTGAAGACGAAAATGGCCCCGTCAAAACACTTTGGGGGAGGCAAATACGTCCGACACAAGTATGATACATTCTGTGAATAAAATTAAATTCTTCAACAAAAGTAAAATTGCTTTGAGGTTCAACAAAAGTAAAATTGCTTTGAGGTATCATTATGAATAAAATTAATAAGAAATATTTTCTGTACACCAATGTTTAATTGGAATCGAATATATATTTTTGCCTGAGATTTTTATTGTTTCTGAATAATCCAGTTTTATTAAAATCTTTAAAATATTCTTTATTTTTTTACAGTATCTCCACACAGTAGGAGCCCGAGGGAAACAATTTCCCTCAAATACTGAAAGCCCTTAAAACCATCATTATTGACATGGTTCCATTCGCTATAGTCTTATGACCTTCCACACTACTGGTTTGCCCGAAACTAACTAAATCCACTAACGAAAGGTTTGACTATCCGGTCGTCCTTTCCTAAAGTTGATAGACTTTAGGTCAAACCTTTCGACGCAGTGGCTGTATGTAGTATCGGGCAAACCGGCAGTGGGGGCGGCCCATTAATACGTAATACGTCTCGCTTCTGTGCAATTAAAACCTTGACTGCATAATCAGTGTTTAGTCTATAAGCTAGATGTCAAACAGAGAAATTGTGGAAGTCATTGTTTTCTTTCCACTTTTACACTTTACTCGGCTTGTAAATCTCCCAGAACGGCAGCTCATCACTTGTCACCTGTAACAGCGATAGCCTGAGATAACTGAACCTGACAAACACGTTATTACGTCTTTTTAAATTCGTGTATTTACTTTAGAAAATGTAATAAAATTTCCAGGACCCGCACGCACTGGAAAATTTGCCAGTAACCAGGGGCCCGATTCCAATTCTTTTAAAGGATAAGACATTGCCCTTATCGACAGAGTTAAAAAGGTACCGATTCCATACAGCCAACGAACGAACCCTTGAATACAACCCTTTATATATTTTTTTTATCATTGAAAATAACATTAACAAATCTAAAATGAAATATGAAACAGAAAAAAACACAAGAAATAAAAAGGTAACGGTCGCATCTGGGACTTGAACCCAGTATCTCTCGGTCTATCTGGGACCTGCGCTTTAAACAATTAAGCTAATTTCACCACATTGCTCTCAAGCATTTTTATCGAGTTTTTAAATTTTTATGTTAATACCGCACAAGAGTTCCAACTGCTCCCAACCATCCTGATCCAGTTAGACTATGGCATCCCGATTGGAGAATGTTGTGATGCTGAAGGTAATGGGAATAGGAAGAAGAACGGGAAGAGGAGGATTTTGAACAGCGTTTCAATTATGAATGGCGGTCTTTCACTAGGGTGATACTGAGAGTATCTTCCACACTTTTTTTCTTTAAAACGAACTGCCAAACGCAAATACGTGAAGACATTTCTACGTGAAGAACATAATTAATAATAAAAAAAATAATTAAAAAGTCAGCAGATTGGTATTACCATAGTGATGACATTTTATAGGTCTATAATAATAAATATCTGAAATTAAATTCTAAGCTATAAGGTTTTTATGTGACGTTTTCTTTCTCAACTTTTGACGTTGCATATTATATTGAGGGAAATTAAGTTAGGTTTGTCAGATTTGATGCGTCCCTGCTATTGTACAGACCACACACTGCACACGAGCAATCGGTGAACGTTTAATCTACATTGTAAAGATTGTACAAATATACCAGGTGAACTTGAATCGAAAGTTAACTGGTTCGCGAAAGAATTTAGAATTATCTGGCTATTGACACGGAAAGCAAAACTTATAGATTTTATTTTATGTGTTTTTTTTTTTAAACTTTATTTATCCATACTCAATAAATTTTATTACGCATGATAAGGTTGATATATTAAAATTAATGACCGGATCAAACGACACACGTGTGAATCGACACACTTTTTAAAGGTGATAAAAATACAAAAAAAAATTAAATATTCTAACCCGAAAACCTAATCTAACCTAACCTGAAAAATAATATAATATAAGGAGCTAAAAAACCTATGTGATTTATCATACAACTTAAATATGGTTTCTAACGGTGCCGGAACATACATCAGAGCCAAAATTCGTATTTTCGGTGCGCAGCGATTAAGCGAACATTTATTTAATTTTTTTCTGTGTTTTTTCTATTTAACTAATTACCCAACAAACTAACCATCACACCGTCTCTCCGCAGAGGTAGGCAGAGAGGACGGACCGCCAAACGACTCGATATAGGCAGACACTTCTTGCTTCATTCATATTCGTAGAACGTCTCATACATTCTCTTCCGTTATTCTGACTCTTGACATGGCCCGAGTTAAGTATTTGGTTCACTTGATCGTGCCATGTCTTCCTAGGGCGTCCCCGGCTTCTTCTTCCATTCACATTCGCGTCATATATTCTTCTTACACTCCTTTTTCCTTTCATCCTCTCAATATGTCCAAACCATTTAAGCATCCCTTTCTTAATCTTACTCATCATGTTCACATCAGCCTTGCATTCTTTACGAATCTCAACATTTTTCACACGATCGTACATGGTTTTATCGCATATTCGCGTCAGAGATCTCATTTCTACAGCAATCAGTCTACTTCCGTCCTTCCTCTGCCAGTTCCATGACTAACTGCCATTCATCGGGATTGGTATCAGCACTCTATCGTGGACTGCTAGCTTCGCTTCTTTGGATAACTTTTTGTTAGTTCCAACCGCATTCAATACCCCTTTAATGGAGTTTCATGCATTCACCCTTCTTTCAATATCCCTATCAGTCTTTCCATCTCTCGTAAACATACTTCCCAAATACACAAACTCATCGATCGACCTGCTCCAAGTATTCATCATTCACAACTATATTGCACACTGTTTTCGTACTCTCTCTTTCAAACACCATGGCTTTAGAATTATTTACATTCATCATTAGCTCATTCTTCATACGTACTTCGTTCATCCTAGATACGGGGGACTGTAGATCTTCCACACTTTTAGCAATCAGCACCGCATCATCAGCATACAACAGGCCACATACTTTCAGATTACTCATTTTCGCGCCCAAGCCCACCTCTTTCAATTCTTGCATACAATTATCCATGTATAGATTGAATAACCACGGTGACATTACGCAGCCTTGCTAAACACCTTTTGTGATGTCAAACCACCCCGTAAAATCACCGTTTCCTCGTACAGAGACGCGATTGCCTGTATAAGATTAGTATTCACTCCATACTTGGACAATACCTTCCATAACTTTTATCTGTCAACTCGGTCGTATGCTTTTTGTAGATCAACAAATGTAATCTAGAGATAACTTTTCTATTTCATTGTGTGAATGCTATGATTATTTAATCATTGATGAAGATAATATTAACACATCCCAAAATGAAACACGAAACCGAAAAACAACAGAAATTAAAAAGATTTCAGTCGCATCTGGGACTCGAACCCAGGACCTCTACCTATCCGGGGTAACCGCTTAACCAACTAAGCTGATGAGACCAGTTCAATTTACGCCATTTACACCGATATCATACTTCAAGTTCAAGACTTGTTAATATTATCCTCCATTTTTATAAATACCATATTATCGGCTGAAATCTTTTTAATTTCTGTTGTTTTTTTCGGTTTCGCGGTTCATTTTGGGATGTGTTAATATTATCTTCTTCAATGATTAAATATTACAATGAGATTTACAAACTTCAATAAGTTATAAAAAAAATAAATTGGCTATGATTATTGTTTTAAGATTTTAAAAATATTGTTATTTCTAATTATGAAACAGTTAATTCATTATGGAATTCGATTTCAATGTAACCTTTTTATTGCTCTTAAAACAAAAAGTCATAAATGGCATTATAAAGAAAATATTTTTTTTCATATTATGGGAAATTTTGTTATTTTTGTAGCAAAAGAAGACCTGTTGCAATATGAACTTATGTTTTTTTTCGTATTACCTAACACTTATGATTGTCTTATAATTACTTCGTTTAATTTTTTAAATGAATTGACTCGATAATATATAATATTCGACGAAGAAAATATTCTTTCTTTTTTTTTAAAAAGGTTTAAAGTTGAACTCCCAATTTTTTTTTTTTTTTTTTATATGAATACCTCACAAGAGTCCCAACTGCTCCCAACCGTCTGGAGCCAGTGAGACTATGGCATTCCCAATTGAGGAATGTTGTGAGGCTGAAGGTATTGGGGAGGGGAAGGAGAAGGGGAAGAGGAAGGTTGGGAATGCCTGGCTATTCAGATCTGGTCACCAAACACAACTAAAAGCAATTTCAAGCAACGTTTCAATTCTGAATGGTGGTCTTTCACCAGGGCGATACTGAGAGTATCTTCCACTCTGGAACGTGCGCAAAATATACTATATATTATTTTTAAATTAATTAATTGTGAAACAACACAAATTAATTAAATAAAATTTACTTGCGCACGCCGGGATTTGAACCCGCGACCTTCGGATTCGTAGTCGAGAGCCTTACCCCTCGACCATGGAGGCCGCCCAATGACTTAGACCACCAACCGCCACTGATCTTAAATATCTATGAGAATCTCTGTCTGTGAATTATATCCAAAATTCACTATAGCATAAAAAATCATACAGAAATAGCTTTGAAGGACTTCATCCAGCGGTGAATAGAGAAGGGCTGATGAAAGACAATTTTTAAATCTCCCTTTGTTTCAATTATCTGTGGATTTTTCAAAGAAGACATTTTTAACCATAGAATAAAGAAGAACACAAGAAATGCGATGTGAATTTCATGATCCAATAGTCCATTCGTTAAAATATTCTAGTGAAATGGCAATTAACAGTGCAGACAGTGAAAGGGAAACATACCGCTGTATTTTCATTGGTTCTTTCGGAGCTAGAACCAAACGGTACTGAGTCAAAGGCATACCGGCTTCCATTTAACGTGGAAGGCACTTTTTGTGTGTATTCTTTATTCTATGTGTGTAAATGGAAGTAGTTGTATAGTTTGTCTTACTTGCAGACCATGCACTGGATGAATATGAGGAATCCATCCAGGATATAACTGGATATGAACGTCCTTATCAAGGCTTTCAGTAATGAAGGCTTCCTCCCCGCCTTCTTCGCATTTGCGAGCTCTGTGCACCAGTTCCTGAAACAAGCAAACAATTTTAAATGAGATAGCGTAGTTTTCGTTTTTTCGATACACTCAAATTTATTTCGTATAAATTAATTAATTTAAAAATTGTTTTGTTTAAACCACCATATTAATAAATAAATATCTATAAATATCTATATAAATAAATATCTATATGTTTCGACACCGATGGTTCCTTCGTCGGAATCACAGAGAAAATAATACATAGAGATGTCCTTACACAAAAGAGGAAGAAACAAAAATTAGAGGGGCGAGGGGCGAGCTAGGCGTCCCGCCAATTTAAGTAAAACGGCAAATAAGTAAAAAGGATCAGCTTGTTTACAAAAACCGAATATTTTGGAAGCAAATCATTATTTTGACATACATAAATAAAGGTTAAAAAATTTTGCATACAAACAAAATTAGTTTAAAATAAAATTAATTTTTAATTTTTAAAATTAAAAAAATTGTTTTTTTTTTTAAATAAATAAAGGGGGTCTCTAAAAACTATATACTCTAACAAAATATTCGTTTTTTGGTAAACAAGTTGAACCTTTCCACTTATTTGCTGTTTTACTTAAATTGGAGGCACGCGTAGCCCGCTTCCCCTTGTGTATTAGGGCACCTCTATGTATTATTTGCTCTGTGACGCAAACGAAAGATACAGAAAGTGCGAGTATGTCGAATGTTTTCAATCAAATACAAATATGGGCCGGTTTATCGCTACTAGAAATCTTTGCTAAAACTTCAGCTAACCTAATTTAGCCGACTAAGCCGATAATTGTGTCTAAATACGAAACTGTGACCACTACCAGCTACTAGTCGACCCCTTGGAATAACAAGATTCCATCTGAGACGGCAATGTTCCTAGTGACAAATCAATCTCTCAAATTTACGTAAATAATCGCATCTAGAATTTGCGCAAATTCGTAAATTGCCTGCTTTGACCAGTACGGACTTCGATGATTCATCGAGAGATGAGGAATGTCGATGATATTCATTGATAAGGGATGATTTTCAATCTAAAACCGTCTAAAGAGGAATTTTAAAAGTTTCAATGTGAGAACACAGAATGGTTTCAACGGTTAGTTTGTCATAATTTCACGAATAATGCACTTACTCCAGCAAAACAAATACTATTAATAATTTGATTCTTCACATATGGAACCATGCTGATCGGTGTGTGGTAATTTATCAAAAATCAACTCTTAAATAAAACCAGAGTGGAAGATGCCCTCAGTATCGCCTTGGTGAAAGACCACCATTCAGAATTGAAACGTTGCTTGAAATGGCTTTTAGCCGTGTTTGGTGACCAGACCTGAATAGCCAGGTATTTCCCCATCTTCCTCTTCCCCTCCCCAATACATTCAGCCTCACAGCATTCCCCAATTGGGGATGCCATGGTCTCACTGGCTCCAGATGGTTGGGAGCAGTTGGGACTCTTGTGCGGTATTCACATAAAAAAAATAAAAATAAAAATAAACAAGTATAAGCATCGCGCTGACATGACAGCATGGTTGTGCAAATAAACCCGCAAACAGTGCTAGTAATCAGTTCCGGCACTAGTACCTACTACCTAGTGACGAATCTCATCTGTCATATTTGACATTTACGTAAATAATGATGCATACGTTAATATCGCTAACATCTAAATAAATTGCCTACTTTTATCAGTGTGTACTTCAACGATTCATCTAGCGATTCATGCCGATGATATTAATTGGTAAAGGGTGACTTTCAATCTCCAGCAGTCTAAACGGGGTCTTAAAGATCCAATATTAGAAAATAGTTTGTTTTCAACGGTTGGTTAGTTATAATTTCATGAATAATGCGCAGATTTCAACAAAACAAATACTATTTACAGTTAGGTTCCTCACATATGGAACAATGCGGGTTTGTGCGGAGGATTTTATCAAAAATCAACACGTTATTAAAAACCGCGAAAAATAAGCGGCGGCAGTTGATATTTCGTTCATCGCGACGACATTTTTGATCTTGCAAAGAAAAAAGAAACACGTTCCGCTATTCAAATCGTTGACAAAACGAGTAATATTGGTGATTTATACATTGTCTATGCTTACGACCCATTTTTGCTAAGCTAACCTCGACAAAAACTTTTTATCTTGGACCGATAGAAATTGAACAAAAGAAACGTAATATTTTGTTATGTCAAATAACAGTGTTCGCGTTATCACTCTTCATATTTGCTTTGGCTCCCCAATCTTCTGATTGATCTAGTGTTTATTTATGATTTAAAAAATGTATTTTTCTGTCGTGAGTTATTTCCAAAGATGCAAGTTCGGATTCTTTTGGTAAGGCGGCGACAAAACCTTATTCAATATCACCCATTAGAGATGCTCGATATTCCTGTCTCGGTTACTTGGAACCAGTTCTTTCACTGTCACTGAACCCAGTGGGTAATATTTTTTCTTTTTTTGTTCCAAAAATAACAGGTTACTATTTGAATATTTGTCAAAAATTAACATATATTGGAAAAATTGAAAAACGAGGCAAAATATTTCGACATTTTTGATGAACCGGTTCCTTTTTCTCGGAATTTCTCTAGTTTTCACATCTTTTCTAACAATCCCCGGATTTTTTTTTCAGGAATCGGCTCTTTTGAAAGTATAATAATAATAATAATGTTTTATTATGTTATTTTTTTATAACAAATATTGATATCCTCACTGGGATTTCCCGTGCTGAGGATTTCATTCACTAAATATTAAATTACATTATATTTAATTGATTTGCTTGATGAAAAAAAAATCTAAGGTTAGGCGTTTTAAGTGCAGTTGAGTGGTTTCAGTGTTAATATATTTTCTATTTCAGATCTCCCTATGTAACGTATCCAGTGTTTTATTTGATTTTTTAAAATTATGTGTATTATGTTATTAAAGTTGTTGTATCTCGATAAAGAACCGGTTCCTTATCTGTCCGGTAACTGGAAGCGCAGTGACAACGCGTTTCAGGTATCGAGCATCTCTACCGCCCATTATGTGCATCATGTTTGTATTTACGTCAAAAAACGTGAAGAGTTATATCAGCACCTCGTTCTAGAATAAAAGATGCTCTCACTGTATCGCCCTGATCACCCTTTAAAGGTTGCTTAAAATGGCTTTAGCTTTGTTTACGGACCAGATCTGAGTCAGATACTTGGCTATAGTTGAGGTTCGTAGTACAACTAATTGGGAGTTCAATCGGAGACAAAAAAAAGGTGAAAAAAATTCCCTCATCCATAAATGTAATGTTTGTCTTTTCCATAATTATTATATGTATTTTTCCTTAGATCTAAAGGAATTTCATCTTATCACTGCACCAGAGATTACCGACCTGGTAACAAGAAACAATTTGACGATTCATGGTGTGGCTTATCGTAGTTTATAGAAAAAAATTAAATACAAAGATCATAATTTACGCAAGAAACTGTTCGTTTCTTTAAATATAAAAAGGAATATTTTAAGTACAATAACAGAAAAAAATTATAGTTTCTTGCAAAATACTATTCCCTACAAATTTGGTGTTAACGATTCGCATAGTCGCTGCACACCCGGGCAGCTAACAGATTCCCAAGGTTTGCACGCTTCCACGGTTTGGCAACACGCCACTAGTAAGTTTTTCTACTTGACCCCTTTAATGTATATCCTCACTGGGATTTTCCGTGCTGAGGTTTTCATTTACACAATATGAAATAAAATTATATTATTGATGTGACTGCTGAAAAAAATATATTTGTAAGGTGACGTGTTTTAAGTGCAGCTGAGTGGTTTCGGTATTAGTGTATATTTGACGTTAATATCTTTTCTATTTCAGATCTCCCTATGTAACGTATCCAGTATATCGTCTTGTCACAGCTAGACTTTATTTCTTTATTAAAATGGTCACATGACTCTGGTCTAATAATCAATGCTAAAAAAACGAAGTTGATCCATATAAGATCCCCGCATGCAAGGTACAGCGCGGCACCTGTAATCATATCCCATTCATTTAATTGCATTCACAATAATATTAAACAGCCCTGCGCGTGTACAAGTATCGAATTAGTCAACCAGTATGTGTATCTAGGTGTTACGGTGGATTGTAACATGAAATGGGACGTATAAATTTCCAACCTCTGTAAGCGACTTCGAGCCATTGTAGGAAGACGCCATAAAGTAAAATTTTATGTGCCTATAAAAACTATGAAACTAATTTATTTGTCTCTAGTAGAATCGACCTAAAGGTAGGGGATAACTTCTTGGGGACATTCGTGTAAGACCAACATAAAACATTTACAGCTGATTCAAAACGCCATGGTAAAATTGCTAGTAAGTAAAACAGTTTTTAAGCAAATGCCAGACATTTATATCATGTACAAATCAATTAATGTATTACCTATTCGTGGTCTTTTGTGGCAAAAAATTCTACTGCAACATATATCTGAAAGTCCGTATAAGGCAGTGGTGGATCATGTACACAATACACGTTTCACACAAAATATGGGAATGATGGTGCCAATATTTCATAATAAATGTGGTCAACGAACCCTTGAATACATTGTACCATTTATATTTAACAAATTGCCGTACGAATTAAAAAAAATTGCTCTATCATGAAATTCTCACTGATGTTAAAGTGTTGACTTTTGGAAAGAAACCTTGTGTATTGATGGTAACAAATATAACGGTCTCCTTGGCTGTATAGCTCCTCGATACATTGCCTATTGAACAAATATGATGGATTCCCGATTGTATATTTACTTGATAGCTGTGTATCATTAAAAAAAAAATTGGCGTTACTATTATATTAAGTCTATCCTCACTGTAACCAATCTGTTGTACTGCTGTTTTATTTGTATATTTTTTTCTTGTTATTTAAAAATTTATTTAATACTTGCCGATACTTTGATATTTTTATAATATTGATATTTTTATTATATTGGTATTTTTATAATGTTTATATTTAAAATATTGATATTTTTATAATATTGATATTTTTATAATATTGGTACTTTTATAATTTCGATATTTTTTATGATATTAACATTTTTATAATACTATATAAATCGGTGTCATAAAATTGTAGTATCTCAATAACAAAACTGTAATGCTGTTTCCATTATTTTTTTTCTTTTTTTTCCAACTTATGTACATTGATCACAACATGCATGCGCCTCTATATCCTAATTTTGCCCTACATTTGTATGATGATTGTTGTATTATATAATATTATTGCCATAAACTTAAGCGGGTATAAGTTCCCACTGTATATAATTAATATTATACAATAAAAAATAAAAATTTAAAAAATCTGCAAAGCTTATGATTTCGCCTTCACACGCTATGTGGCATAGGTCATTTATGCAAATTAAGAACAGGATTGGCCCCAGAATACTTCCTTGAGGCACCCCGAATTTGACATCAATAAATTTGCAGGTTATATTTTTGAGTTCAACCGTTTGCTTTCTGTATTCCATGTAGCTTTTTAAAATGTCAGTTCATTATCAGTAATCCCATTATTGTGTGTGATTTATCGTAGCAAAGGCTTTAGAAAGGTCGAAGATTATATTCCAATGCATTTTTTATGTGAGTAGAGAATTTCTAATATATTCAGTTACTGAAGTTATGGCGTTGGATGTTCCTAATTTTTTTCTGGAATCCAAATTGTTTATGTGGTAATAGATTATTAGATTCTAGGTAATTGTGAAATTGATTTTTGATAGCTGTTTCAAAGAATTTAGGTAGAGTATTTAGAATAGTGATCAGTCTATAATTATTTATGTCTTTATGATTTCCTGTTTTAAAAATTACTGTGATGGTCCCTATTTTGAATTGAGATGGAAATCTGCTTTCCGTGATGGATTTATTTATTAAAAAGAGCATGGGTTCAATAAGTTCATCTTGTAAGTATTTTATGGCTTTCATTGTGATTCCATCAAAGCCAGAGGTGGATGTTGGTTTGAATTTAGATAAAATTAGGGTTAGTTCGTTTTTTGAGATTTGTTTGAGTGCAAATATCTTCCTTTGAAGATTTGTGGGTATGTTTACGTTCGGGTTAAAGTGTTGAGGTTGGGTTATTTTGTTTGCTAATGTCGTCTCTGTCGACCATGCGGAGAATCACTTGACCCACACCCGCGAGAGTCGGGGGGATTCCAACGGCTGAATTAGATTCGAAACGAAGGATAAACATAACCTTACCGATTATTGCCATTACAAACGTGCTGACTGAATATAATGTATTCTTAACATTCGCCGTTTTATTTATCGCTAACAATATAGAAATAAAAATATTAAATATTTTGACGGCCTCCATGGTCGAGGGGTAAGGGTCTCGACTACGAATCCGAAGGTCGCGGGTTCAAGTCCCGGCGTGTGCAAGTAATTTTTTTAAATTAATTTGTGTTGTTTCACAATTAATTAATTAAAAATAAAATATGATATATTTGCGCACATTCCAGAGTGGAAGATACTCTCAGTATTGCCCCGGTGAAAGACCACCATTCAGAATTGAAACGTTGCTTGAAAAGGCTTTTAGCCGTGTTTGGTGACCAGATCTGAATAGCCAGGTATTTCCCCACATTCTTCTTCCCCTTCTACTTTCCCTCCCCACTACCATCAGCTTCACAACATTCCCCAATTGGGGATGCCATAGTCTCACTGGCTCCAGACGGTTAGGAGCAGTTGGGACTTTTGTAAGGTATTCAAATGAAAAAAATAAAAAAATTATAGATTGAGAAGTTTTGTTTTTTAAAACCATAAACATTTTCCTAACTACCCGTATAGAATTTAGATAAATCATGCATCTTTTTTCTTACATTAACAGAATACATAGTGTGTAATTTAAACTAGTAAAACCAAATTTAAAAAATATTTAACGTTACCGGTATATAACTAATTTTGGAATCAAATAACGTCTTTGATAACGATCTAGTAAATAGAAAATAATACATAGGTTGATCTGGCAATATCAATTTAGACAATAATACATAGGTTGATCTGGCAATATCAATTTAGACAACGGGGCAATGAACCAGTCTTCAATGCTGCATCACACAAAACTAAATTAAATGCACACTGATGATAAACAGTTCTGACGACAAGCAAGATCTAATCGACCACTTAAATTTAGTTGGGCAACTAAAATCGACATATTTTTTTCTGACTGACAACCTGAAGGTGCATTATTTGTTATCGAAAATTAAAAATGACCATTAGTTACAAACCTTATCTCACAAACAACATATTTATTGTTCACCTGTTTTTCCATGCTGTCGAAATAGTACAAAAATGTTATGTTTTTGATTGATCCGATTACCAAACCGAATGTTTACCTATTTTTTAAAAGCAATAAGCAACTTTAGTCCAATTTTTTTTTAGTCACTACTGACGTTCAAACTTAAATACTAGTATATTTCGTTTTTTTTCTAAAATTAGTTTTCATAGTTAAAATAATTTAAAATTTTTCAAAGCCCACCAAAACGTTAGAAATCTATGGCCGTTCGGTTTTTATCAGTTTTGAGGTTAGAATGTCAAATGTCAAAATAAGGATGAGCTTTATCGTACATAATCTTATATTCTATTCATTGTAAACCATGACAAAAACATAAGTAATAAAATTATCTACCTTTTTGGTAACATTAACTCGATGAATAATGATAGTATTGATCATTAACATTATCGTAATATTCGTATTGATAATTGGTTTGATCATGAATACTCTAATTTCTTTCATGAATAATAGTTGTTTATATTGAACAACTATTATAGAGCTTAAAGTCACCCAAAAATGAAATTAAAATGTTGTTACAACTAAAAGAATACATATTTTAAACACAAAACAACATCGAAAAATAAAAAATGTTCATATTAATCCAAAAACAGAATGCTCACGTGACGTCAGATGTTCCAAATGCAATACTGTGTTTTGATGAGCTGATTTTTTATTCATTTTTAATACGATTTATAAATTCTACGTAAAATTATAAATAATGAAATGATATATCCAGAATCGTCGTTTGCTGATCTGTATGATTACATATTTTTTAAGTCATCATATTTTTCACTGGAGTTCCATATTGTTTCGTTTCTTGGAATGAAAAAAAGCGATGTGCGGGATTTGCTTTGTTTTCTTTATTTTTCTACATGGCATGAAAACATGGTGGCTGATTCCGGATATTTTTAAAGATAAGACATTGGATTGTCCTTATCCTGAGGCTCAAAGCCTATTTGCTTCTGCGTTTCCAGTTCTCTGAGATGACAGCTGCGTAATTTTAACAAAATAAAATCTCAATATTATCGTAAGAATTGACTATAAATATTATTTGTAAGTCATTTGTTGCATAATTGTCGTAATAAATTAACCGAATTAATTACATTTAGATGTTTGTAAAGCACTTATGCTAAAGCCCGAAAGGTCTAATAAAAGTGATTTAAATTCTAAACAATTATAATAAACTATACGTGTTAAGTATGTGTGATGCACCTATAATATGTAATAATACTGTGATAATTAAACCGCTAACTCCTTTAAAAGTGTATCGTCATTGACATAATGATAACATGTAAGCAATAGGAATTGCACTTAAGCAAAATGTCTTTAACCCTAAGGATAAGGACAATGTCTTAACCTTAAAAATAACCAAGATAACCTTGCAAACCTCCCGGCCAGCCGCCTGACATCCAGGAAACCTTTTTGGACTGAAGGCGAAACACTGCTTCCATCACGATTCTCCCCTGAAGAGTCGTGGCGACCTCAGTGGCGGACCTCGGACGTGAAAAACAAGTAGTAGACCCTACTATTAAATTTCCAGGGTTCTCTCCCCCTCGGAAGACGTGCACCTCATTAAAACGCATATGGTGCATTCACATCCGTTGTGCGCATATGATGCGGAAATGGGGCCTGAAGGATTACGAACTGTGTGAATGAGGACATATTCAAACAACAGAACACATCGTAGAAAAGTGTCTCCTTCATCAGTTTCCCTATGGCACATCTGTGCTGAACCAAGTAACTCCCGATGCCGTCGACTGGCTGAATAATCTCAGTATTCCACTATGAACTCCACCAACTGTCCTCCACCATACGAAGAAGAAGAAACGAAATCAAGCCCCTACTTTGATAAACGAAAACGGAAATAAATCTTTGTCATACAATATTTGAATCGCGATAAATAGATTGCGAACCAATAATGACGTTCGACATTTCACTCACATTAGTTCACCCTGTTGAGACTTTTTATAAAACTAGTCCTCTGCTGAGGGGAACTTAAACCACAAAAATCGATATCCTAAATTGATCGCAAATTTGATCGAGATTTTCGTTGGGAAGAGCGTATTTGTGCATTTGAACAGTATTGAATCAAAATTTAGGCTCAACAGTCGCTCAGTAGGGTTGAGAAGAACGGCCGAAAGTGTCGTAAAATTCAGTTCAAAGCGTTGCTCCGCAGTTTACACAGTGTTATCCTGTAAACGAATTAATCGTTACCACTTCTCCGCGCTGTATCTCGAAGAGGGTTTATCTTTTTATGAAGTTTATTATTAAGTATTAGTACGACAATGAAGAGAACTGGTTCTTGAGCTTGGTGTGTGAGTTAAACATGGTAATAAAAATAAGAATACATGGTTAAACATAATTAACAAGTTTATATAACTAATGAATATTAAGTACTAAAAATTATGTAACAATAAGAGATCTAAATATGGTTTATACTCTTATTTAATTATTAGTTTGTAGACTTTAATTTATTTATTTTACTTTTATTAAAACTTTAGCGACGTATGATGAATAGAAGGCGAGTTATTTGTTAAAAAACCAATATTACCTTTAATATCTCCAACTGCCCTGCTGATATGTTATAATTTTGCCAAATACTTATTTGTTTTTTTTTATATGAATACCGGACAAGAATCCCAACTGCTCCCAAACATCTGGAACCAATGAGACTACGGCATCCCGAACTGGAAAATGTCGTGAGGCTGATAGTAGTAAATGAGACAAACCAAAAAGGGAAGGAGAAGGGGAAGAGGAAGGTTTGGAAAATACCTGGCTATTCAGATCTGGTCATCAAACACGGCTAAAAGCCATTTCAAGCAAGGTTTCAATTCTGAATGGTTATCTTTCACACTGAGAGTATCTTCCACTCTGGAACGTGCGCAAATATACAATATATTATTTTAAGTGAATTAATTGCGAAACAACTTGCGCGCGCCGGGATTTGAACCGTGTGTTGTATTAATTATTCCGACGTAAAATCCTTATTTTGCTGTTAGTTAATTAATACCTACTTCTTGGGGCGTCGTATATACCTACTATTTCCAGAATAATTCCACGCGAGGCCGCCAACACAGCACATTTGTATTTATTGTATTATTTATGCTACACGCTTTGCGCTCACTGTATTTTAAAGGGGAGAGAGATGTCGGAGAGTTATTATTTATTAATTCAAAATAATGATAATATTATTACTCAATACGATAAACATAATGTTTTTAAATAGAATTTTTTTTTTCTAATGTGGATTATAAATTTTTGGTTACGTTTATTTACAAAAACGCAACGACAAATTATTAAACATACTTTTCTCCACTTTAAAAATCATATTCGTATTTTAAATATTTTGTAAAACATGCAATGGGACGGTCAGCAAAAAGTAATATTTCGGATAATATTTTGATAAATGCTAAGCCTATGTAAATTTATAAAATATTTAACAAATATTTTTCTATTTAAAAACATTATGTTTATCGTATTGGGTTATAATACTATCATTATTTTGAATTAGTAAATAATAACTCTCCGACGTCCCTCTTCCTCGTTGACGGCAACATACCGTGTGGAATGGGTTCCGTGGTAATTCAAAACACACGAATGAATCGGTCCACTTTTTAAAAGTAATATAAATTCATTAATTCAACAACAAAAAAACTAGCCCGAAAATCTAATCTTACCTAACCTAATAATTTTTTTTTTTTTATTTAAAATATAATCTTCTTTCTTATTATATCTTCTTCTTATATTACATAAAGAAGAATGTCCCGGGCGGGCGGTGTGTTTGTTTTGTATGTAATTCTACAGTTTGCTACTTGACCTACAAAACAAGAGGAAGGTCACTGTCTGCGTGAGATTTCTAAAAACTATCCCCATCCCCCTTTCCCACCAAAATGTCAAATTTTTTAATGAAAATTTGCACGTTTGATTTTCAAAATAAGAGGAAAATTACTGGATAGGGGTAGGGAGTAGGAGTAGGAGTAGGAGTAAGGGTAGAAGTAGGGGTAGAGTTGATGTTTTTAAAACTTTTCTCCAAACTATTTATAACCCTGGGTAATACCCGATACTTCAGCTAGTAATAAAAATAATATTATCTAATTTAAAAAATAAAAAAATTTTGAGGTTTTCGGGGCAGTTTTTTTTTCATTCGTTTAATGACTTTACAACACTTTCGAAAAATGTATCGATTCATACGTGTGTTGATTTATCCGGTCACCGTGGAATGGTTGAAAAACGAAATCCTTCCCCTTTCCGTTCTCTAATTTTTGGAGGCATAAACTGGCAGTTGGGATTTTGAAGGGGTGATGACAATTCAAGACGGTCTCCGTGGTTGAGTGTTTGCCATCCTTGGCTACGAATCCGGAGGTCGCGGGTTCGAACCCCGGCATGCGCAAGTAAATTTTATTTGATTAAATTGTTTTATTTCACAATTTAGACATTTGAAATAATATGCTGGTGAAAGACCGCCATTCAGAATCGAAACGTAGCTTGAAATGACGTTAGCCGTGTTTGGCGACTAGATCTGAATAGCCAGATACTTCCCCACCTTTCTCTTTCCCATCTCCTTCCCCTGCTCAATACCTTCAGACTTATAACATACATCAATCGGGGATGCCATAGTCTCACTGGTTCCAGACGGTTGAGAGCAGTTGGGACTCTTGTGTGGTATCACATAAAAAATGAACAAAAAAGGAGCACGTAATATCTGAATGGTGGTCTCCCGCCAGGGCAATACCAAGAGCACCTTAATCTTTCACTTCTTCAAATCATCATCTATCATTTTTTCTGGTTCCCAATTTGGAAGGGAAAAGACTGGAATTCCGATTTTGAATGGGTAGCTACCTACCTAAGCATCGTTTTTTTATTATTTTTTTATTACAGCTTGGCAATAAAATATAAACATCTAATAAAGTGGAACTACATTTTTTCATTACTACGAAAATACCAAGCTGCTAACTAACTATGTCTTTGAAATTTTGTTAAAAAAAATTCACATTCAAACTTAACAGTTCGTTTAAAAAAAAAACAAAAAAATTCAAAATATCATACTTAATTTTTTTTATTTGTATTTTTGATCTGTGAATATGATTAGATTTTTTATTTTTTTATTGTTTATTTATCTGACATCTAATACATAGTTATTTCGATACATAAATTTCAGAAATACAAATAATCGCCTCTACCGTGTAATTATCTTTCTTGCAAAACGCTTGTATAAAATTGTCTTAAAATGTAATGCAGAATCATCTCTTTTCGAAAAGTACCACTAATTACTGAAAGTAAAAAACACGCTCTTAGTCTTAGTCTCTTATTGTGTTTTTTAAACTTACAATCTTCCTATGAGCGTTCTTGGCGTTGTTATTTAAAACGTTTTAAACGACCGCTGTGCCCTCATTTTTTGTCTACTATAAAATGTCAAACGGTGAGTAATTTTTTTTAATTAAGTTAATAGGTACTTACTTTTCCAATTTATTTGAGAGCCCTTCCGACTGGTCTGAAGTCAGGGGTTGACATAGATCCTGAGTAGTTAAGTCCTTTTTCGTTCCTTTTCTGAACAAGGGCATTAACCATAGAAACATACACACAGAGAACCAACTCGCCCTCTCTTTTGAATTTGTCTTTCTTTCGATTTTGACACTGTCATCTTTGGTTTCTTTTTGCGCCATTTTGAAGCACAAACTATCACTGATATTAAAATATATTGTATTATAATATAAAAAAATCAATCATGTCAAACAATTAAACATTGTTATTCTAACACTTTTGTCATTATTATTGCGTTCACTCTATAAATAACGCAGTTTTAAGTTAGTTTATTTTCAGAAATTGTTACAATCTCGTCGAGTTTTAATATTATTTAAGTTAAGTATTTTTTACCTACTACGAGGTAGGTACTTTATTTTATTCGTATTAAAATAAAAAGAATATTTAACAGCCAGTAAATTTATATTCGAATTATTTGAAATTTTAAATAAAAAATGGCCGGCACCGAAAAGTGCGGGAGAGCGACCTATTTCCGCCGCGTCCGCCTCGCTTGTCACGACAAACTGAGCAAACTGATTTGCTTCCTGAAATAATAAATAAATACTACGTATTTCTGACTCTATCGCTGGCCAGCTCGCATTATTTATTATCTACAACTGGTTCCCGAACTGTTTCGGCCACGGAATCCCAAAACGTCCCTTGGATATTGGCGGTAACTCCGATACCTACCTACAAATAAATTTTACTGACATTTTTAAAAAGATAATCTTTTTATTTATATCTCTGACTATAAAAACATAAATCATCACTAATTTCGTAGGAGATTTTTTTTGTTTGCAGTTTTGTTAAAAAGTGCTTATATTAAAAAAAAAAAAAAACCCCCCATGTCAAAAAAAATCGTAATTTAAGATCAAACTACAAAATCCTGTTGTTTTTCTTAAATTCTGAAATACGTGAGAAGTGCAGGTAACTTATTTTTAAGAGATTCTTGCTTGTGTAGTGGCACACACTGATAGCGGTTTTTGAACTAGTTTGAAATACCGGCCGGCAATCCCCCCTTACTTCGCAGAAGTCTTACGATGCAGTACACCACCATACAAGCAAAAATCTCTTTAGAACTATTCTATCCTAGAATCGTAATTTAAAAACAAAAAGTGTTATCGCTTTTACGATTCTGATTTAAAAATATTTATATCAGGCGCATTCCACAAAGCAACAGCACCGCAGATGAGAAAAATTCTACGTTTAAGGTTCTTCGAAATGCTTTCGTTTTTATGATTCCGATATATGAATTTCATTTATAAACTAGATGATGTGTTCCTGGCCTTACTCTGGATTATCTATTTTTTTGGAATAAAGTTATGAAGTTGTGAATTCTTGCTTGTCGTTTGGGTGCCATAATTGATCTGATAGCGAAATTAATGCCATGTGACGCTATTACAATCTCTAAACAAAGAAAAGATTTGAAAAACTTTAGTTTATCAAATAATAAAGAAAAATTCATTTGAATATTTTATTTCATTCCAAACGTTTATTATTTTAAAATATATCTACATCATAAAGATGTTAAGTAGGTACCTACTCGAGTTTTCCATTTTGAAAATATTCTATACAAAGAAACCTTCTTTTGAATATGCAATCTGTGGTTAACCAGAGTGGTATATCTATGGGCTAACGTCAATATAACATGGCGAGTTCAATGTTTTTCATACTAATTTTAAAACGTTATAGCAACAGTTTTACATATTGGATTTCATACAAACTACTTTCTAAACCTTCCCGACACTAATAAGAACAAATTGTCCTTTTTTCAGCAAAATCGGTCCAGTAATTTTTAAGAAAATCGAGGGCAAACAAAACAAACAAACTTACATTGATTTTTACATATATAGATTCTGACATAACGTGAATATACAAAATATGGATTATCTCAAAACGACAGATTTTGACTTGTTGCAGTTTAATACTGGCCATCGATATATATATATGAGATATGTGCGCGGAACCCACTTCGGGAACCGCTGATCTGCAGCAAGTGTTATATGAATACAAGCAATAATGTCTGAAAAATGCTAAATTGCCGACGGCGGTTCTTCTGATACAATAAAATAAATGTGTAGGTACCTACCATCAACTGCTATATATATATACTTTGCCAATAAAATGTAAGCATTTATTCATTCCTATGGCAATACCAAGCTGTGTCTTTGAAATTTTATTCCTCAAATTCAAATTTTTTCACATTCGAATTTGTCACTTCGTTTTAAAGAAACAATGCAAAACATCATAATTCGTTTTTTTTATTTATTTATATTTGTTAATGTTATTTTTTTAAATTTATAAATCTGATTCGCAAAAAAATATTCAAACACAATGTAAAATAATGGATTAAAAGTAATGATAGGGTATTTACCGGTGCACTCACACAAATTCTAAATTATTGATTCAACGATTTACGAAGCATATCTTAATATAAGTATATATTCATAGGTATTTTAAAATTATAAAATAATTTGCAAAATTACTGCCTCAACACAGGCTAGCCTAGTGAGGCGGGTTATGTGATACTTCAACTATAACTGTTATTATATTATTTTCTATGTTACTTTATAAACCACTGTACACTTACATTAATATATTATACATTTCTTTTAGTTATAGTTAAATTTAATTACAATAAAGATATTATTATTATTATTATGACATCTAATAATACATGATTATTACAATACACAAAATTCTGATAGACGAAAAAATCTCCTTTCCTTGTAATTATCTTCCTTGCAAAGCAATAAATAATGGGAAAAAATTGTACATAAAATTGTCTTAGAATGTGATGTAGAATCATCTACTTTCGGAAAATACCACTAATTTGGTTAAAGTAAATAACGTATACTTGGACCATTGTGCATTCTTTAAAATTACAATCATTTTACTATGAGCCATCTTGGTTATAACATTTAAAACGATTTATACGGCCTCAGAGCCATTATTTTTTGTCTATCTTAAAAAGCACATTATGGTCCGAGTGCATATTTTATACTTTAACAAAACGGTGTTCAGAAATTACTATTACTCTCCGAAAGGATATGAGTCCACAACATATGCTAACATATGCATATAGACAATTTTATATTATTTTTTTATTATTATTTTACGCTTCGCACATGGAAAGGCGATTTTTATTTTGTATTTCTAAAATATATGTATCAAAATACACATTTATTGGATGTTTATTGGAATTTTATTCAAAGATCAAAATTATAAATAAAAAAAAGTTAATAAAATCGAAATATGTTGTTTTGGGTTGTTTCCAAAACGAACTGTCAAAATTCGAATGTGAAAAATTTTGAATATGGAGAATAAATTTCAAGAACAAATTGAGTAGCTGGGTGGTGCCACAGTAATGAAAAAAAATAGTTCTACATTATGTCCACATTTTATTGCCACGCTATATAAATATACATGGAAACTAATGGTTGATAGTAGCTACTTGCCTTAATAGAAGGCAAAAAAAATAGACTGTTTGTCTCATTAAAAACTCTGGGAGCTTCAGCGTCATGAAATTTGCACAACTTTTACTGTCTACAATTTCTAGATAAACTAAACTACTTTCATGTGGCAATACCTTTTATATTGCGATTTATAAATCTTTATAAGTTATATTCAATTTGATTTTCTAGGTACACGGAATTTCGTTCAGCTCGCAGCGTCATTTTCATCACGAAATTGAGCTTTAAAATATCCAATAAAATCCGTTTCGTTTCGCTAAAAATTTGTGAGGGTAACATGCGGTGATCTCCGATACATTTTACCATTTCCATCATGAGCTATGGAGCGTTGAAATATACATTTAATTGTCGAAAAATAAGACAAGACACATTTGTAAAATAAAAACGAACGAAACCGGGTAGTATCTGTCTACAAATGTATTATTATTAGACGCACAGAAACATTTTAAACCGGCTTGAATCCAATAAGATTCTCGGCGAGGACCTGCAGTTTGACATGGTTATCTCTGCAGGCGGTCAAAAGAGGAACTGACAAACGGATGAACAATTGATTTTTTAAATCATGGTTATTTTCGTAAGAAATAGATTTGTCGATCCGTAGGTACCTAACCTAACCTAAATATTGATTTGTCTGTCAGTTTGAAATGGATTTTGGATGTCGAAACAGCTGTAATCACTGTTGTAACCACGATGGTCTTGATTAATTTCATCAGAAGTAATGAAAAAATGAACTGGCACACGGAAACGCTCACGAAACACTTCTTTCGGATTGCCTCTTCAGTGGTTTTTCTTTTACGGCAGTTAGCGACACGTATTTTGATATAATTTTATTTTTTTACTTAACCCCACACAGGAGGCCCTGAGAAAAATATTTTCCCACAGGGCCTATGGATGCTGTATGGAGTGTATTTTTAAGGAAAGGAAAAAGAGAAAATTCTAGAAAAAAATGTATGACGGATAGGTAAGAATCTGGGGGTCAGCGAGTCAGTACTGGGGGACGTATTAATCTACCCCTTCCACTGCGGTGCAACACGATGGGTCGAGAAAGTCCGGCAGCAGAGATCAGGGGGTCTGTTTCAACCGGAGTCTTCCGATCCGACCCACATCACAGTTTGTGTGCAGACGCAGCCACAATCAAGACCTGGACAAACCTCACTCTATGAACCCGGACTCCCCTGCTAAGTCACCAAACGTAGCGAACTCCTTGAGGTGACTTATGGCAGAAGTATTAGTTACCCGCCTCCCAAATTGATAACGAATTCGTTTTTATCAAACTAACGCGTTTAACCGCGAGTAATTCTACCGTATGAAGTTAACGACTGAAGCAAGAGTGTAGTATTGATTTGTTTTAGTCGGAGTTTTGGGGTGCGGTGGTCTGTAGAGGGGATGATATTAAATAAGGGGGTACACAATGGATAAGGATCCCCCCACCCTTGCATTATTTTCGTCCTGCAAGGGTCCCCCTGTCAAGAGTAAGTCCTTATTCTCGTTGGAAGTAAAAAAATCTCCAGGCATCTTATTATAGTCAACTGTCTTCACTCGAGAAACACGCTCTTTTGCTGTTGATTTTTGAGCTAGGTATGTTAAAATAACATATAATAGAAACAAAATAAGCTATATAGCTATAATAAAAATAAGTTTTTTATTCCAGAACGTGAGAAAAATGGAGCAATTTAACACGTCCCCTGTGGTTATGCATATTGTACATAAATAGACGTAAAAAAATAAGATTAAATAAATAATGTAAAAAAGCAACTATTAAAAAAAACGGTTATGTCGGGCGTGGTCCTGAGTGGGCTCGGGCCCAGCGCTCACTCGGGAGTGGTGCTTTCTCCTGGTAGGCTGCGGTTATCACTGTGTTATCAGAAGACATTAGCCGCATCCCGGCTCCTGTGACTCAGTGCCTCATTATGCCCACGAATCCATCCATTCGTTACTCCGTGAGCATTGCCGATGCGCTGCTGTATCTCCAATATCCAAATATAAGTCTGCACGGACTGTCAAAGCCAATGAAAGTTATGCGTTTCGTGTGTAAGTGTGTAAACGAAGGCAGGGCGCGGGTTGTGCGTAGATGCGATTTGCAGTAGCATGTGTGAACAATATTGGTGATATGCGTTTTACGCGCGGTTGCATGTTAATACTGGTTCATGGCCCATCTCCCTTGAATCTATTATCTATGATTTACAGCGCCGAATCTGCCACACGTTCATACTCTTCAAAAACCATAGGACCAATCTCTGAAGGGGCGCTGAAATTATTCCCTAGATCATTTAAAAATTACCTAAACTATCCCATAACATGGCATAATTATATTTTCTATTGCGCTGGCAACATTATAACTCGTCTCTAGGTCACTGAAGTGTGCACTGAACGTATGGAAAAAAGGTTTTTTTTTTCTTCACGGAATTTTTTCGTTAATTGCATAATAGTTAGTCGAGCGTGGAGCCTGTTTTTCTATGAATCATTTATGTGTGATTTAGGCCTATATGCCGCGATGTCAGGCCAACAACCAATCAGTAGGACACATTTTTGTTCCTGCGTTTTAAATGGCACAATTATAGATGGTCTATATTCTTGTCCCTAATAAATTGTCCCGGTGACTGCGGTCACTTGTCGCAAGATGTTATTTAATTAACTGGAGCCGTAGTGACAGTGATAGACCTTCATTTTAGGTATCAGTCATCTCTAGCAAGGGTGGCGCGCTGTCAAATATAATAATTATTTTTTTTTAACATAAAGCAGTCACTCCGTTAGAGATAATTCGATTTGAATACAAATATTTTTGTTTTAACACCACTTTATTGAATAGATAAACCAACCTGTTTCGGTTTCTTTCTTAACCTTCTTCGGGGTTTTATAAATAAAATACTTGTATAATATGATATATACGAAGTAAAGTTGTGCTTACAGTAAGTTATTATTAAAAAGTTTTTTTTTCAACGTAATTTATGTTTTTGTGTTGCCAGCAGGTAGGTTTTCTGAAATTCTATTGTCGATTTTTAAGCATTATTAGGTTTGATAAATCAAGTTATCTTCGACAAATTCTTTGCAAAACACATTACTATACCATAATAATGACGCTATATAGCGTAGCAATTGCGGTTCACTTTTTTACTCGGTTCAATGCACTATTTTATTGTGTTTTTTTTAGTTAAAAAAATGAGGGGGGCGCAATCGCTACTTACTATACGGGGCGCGAGATATCGTTGAACCGACCCTGATTATATAAATCGGCCTACTCAAGCACCTACATATTTGTAATTATTTTGGTGTAAACTGCGATAGCATCAACTAATAATGACGAGAGGTTTTTTTTAACTCGATGTTGAATTTTCCATTGATAATTGATAAGAATACTCAAACATTAATATCGTAAATGAAGTCATCATTACGATAGCACTATCGAGAGCAGTGTTGCACAACCTTTTTAGCAGGCGGGTCAATCGGGGAGACACCCAACAAATGACAATACCTCCAGTTCCTGACATTTGTTGGCAACATGCTACGCTAGCCCCCTCTAGCGGCCCGAATTGTATGAATTGGATTTTCACACATTTTAATAGATTTTCTTTAAAATACAATTTATATATTATAGAAATAGAAAATTCTAAAAAAAATGTTTGTCCGGTCAGTGGCTGAGTTGGCATCGCGTCTGGGTCACATCCAGGCGTCGTGAGTTCAATTCCTGGACCAGCTAAGTCCTCCATCATGACATAAGCAACACCTTCCGATTTCTGTAATGGTAGTAGGTGATTTTCAAATATTGTCAGGTTGTTCGTAAATGATTTTACTTATTTTTTACTGATAAATGAAAAAAATATTATAGATGCTATTAGGTTTGTACTAACAGTTATAAGCCTTGTCGCGCTCGGTCTGGTTAATTAAAAAGATAATAAAACACTTATGTGATAAATTGTGATAAATTTTCATTATTTTCTTATTTTTAGATTTCTTTTAGCTCAACATATTATAATTCTGATCATTTTTATTTTATTTATATATGCTTTAAATATTTAAATGTCCTCATCTAAGCATGTATAAATAAAAATAAATGATAAGAATTGTGATATATTTAACCATTTCCTTTCTAAATCACGAGACCGAGCGCGAGCGTTGAGCGGTGAAATTTATAACTGTTAGTGTTAAAAATATATGAAAACACCTGTACGTACTACTCGGGCCGCTAGAGGGCGGTAGTGTAGTATGTTGCCATCTCAATGTATGTGAATTGTCTGGAGCTGGAGGTATTGTCATATTTCTACGGTATTTTGTACAAGTAACTTATGGTTACTCCTTCAAGGCGCTCTTTGAGGACCCTATTTTTTTAAACGAATCTGCACATATGTAAAAAGATTCTATATCCTCAAGTGTGAATGGTGGGTGTGTATTTATACAATAAACAATTAACGACATGAGATTCCACGGCGATTGCAAAATAATTTCAAAAAATAAATTCAATAAATAAAAGATTCTTAAAACCCTGCAATACCCTCCGAGCGTAAACTGAACATTGTTTGAATGGGAAATACGGAAGACAGAGGGAGCGCGCTAATATAAATAACGTTTAGGACGTAGCGATTCAATAAAATACGACATATTTAGAATAGAGCGACAATAAGAGGAATGGCTGCACTGCCTGTTTCACAGATAACTTCATTTTGGATTTGAGGCCAAAATACCCATCCAAACTGAATGACGTATTTTTTTTTTTAATTAAAGGTTTAGTAAATGTCTATTATGGATGAGTAAGTGTTTTATTTATTTTTGTTTTACTGCGAGGAACTAGACCACCCCCTTGTGGGGGGAGTTGACGACGCAAAATACAAAGTTCACGGTGAACTAACAATTCTTGTATAACTTATCCTATATTTATCAAGTCGGTGGGACGTTTTATCAATTTTCAATATGTTCGCGGGCCGCAGGGGGTAGGGTACTCAGTTTGACATCGTTAACTTTGCAGTCGGTGACATCACCAGGGAAGATCTTAATTTTTTTAAGGTAAATTCGGAAGAGTTCCTACTGTTCGGAGTCAGTAGGTAAATAAAAAAAATTTATAAAAAAACAGTTATTTACATACCTAAATATTGCATTTCTTAATGCATTTTACAGTAGTGGTTTTTCAGCTACCTAGTACATTACAATTTTGAAAATATAGTACCTTCATGATAAGAAATAAATAAAACATAGCATTTAAGGTGAGTAATTGTTTAGTTTTTAACCGCCCTACCCATACGAACGTATGTGATACGGCCACTATATTATCACCCGAACGCAACAAACCGTATCCCGTACGTTCAGATACAAAAAAAGCTATACCCAAAACCCACAAAACATTCGTATACCTCAATTTTGTTCCTGCGTCATCTCGTTTAGTATTTCGAGGCCAGCCGAAGCTAACGGATGTGTTCGGGTATTTTCGTCTCTCCCATACAAGTTAGATCACTGGTCATACGTATTGTTATTGCAAAATCTAATGAAAGAAAATCGATGTTTTTTACCTACTTTTTTAATAATAACTCAAAGGACGGGCGGTTAAAAGAGCTTTTGGTTCATGTGTTTCTAATGGTGCTCGGTAGAGAATTGAATTGCTTAATGACGTTGTACCTAAAACCTTTTGTCCATCAGCGATTTTATAGGCTGGGATTTTAAAAGATTTTATATGTGACTGCCTTAAGGTTCCAGTAATTTTTCTTTATTCGAACATATATACGTTGTGAAATTGGTGCAATAAGATATTTTTTGTATAATTGTTTCAAATTGAGAACGTCAAGCTCCTTAAAAATAAATTCAGTGCTTTTCCTTAAAAGAACTTTAAGGATAACTTTCAGAATTAATTTCTGAATGTTTATTAGAGGCTCCAAGCAAGTATTAGTGGCGCTACCACAATTGATAATGCCGTATTTTAAAGATGATTGTATAAGTGCACAGTAAACTTGCTTCAGTTGTTTCTTTTTTAAATTATTATTTAATGTGTCTTACATTTTTAAAGAAATAAACGAGTTTCCTCGGTTTTGTTAGGTTTGTGGCGTAAAGTCTCAATTTGAGGAGATCATCTATATGTATTCCAATGTATTTTATATATTGAATGTTTGATGCTGTTGATTTTATTTATTTTGTTTAGCCAAGTGGGCGGCACTAAAAATCCCGCCGGCCGCGGGTTGTGCACCCCTGATCTAGAGAAACACGTTTTCCGAAATATCATTTGAGTGTGTACCTACTTCTTATTTGACAATAATAATTGCATTAAGTACCTGCCCACCTATATATTAGATAATATAATATCTGTGTCAATCAAATTGTTTAGTGTTACAATTTATAAGATCGTTGACTTCTGATTAAGCTGATAATGACTTCATAATAACCAATTAATACCGCATCATACTGTCCCAAATTTATCGTAGGTTCCAAATTAAAATAGGACGGTACCTACCTATTCAGGGGTAATGTTTATTTTTATTTTATTACGTGAATACTGCCCGCACTCACCGAACTCGATGGGACTATGGTAGCCTCAATAAGGAACTCTAGTGAAAAATATAATGGCTTTAAAAATATATATTACACCTTGTTATGTTGGTACCATTGAATTTGGAACATATGACGCCACGTGCGCATTCTGTTTTTGAATTGGTATGGAAATTTTTTATTTTTCGATTTTAAATATGTATTTTTTTAGTTTTAGCGAAATTTAAACTCAATTTGGGTGACTTTAAGCTCTATAATTGTTGTTCAATAAAAACAAATATTATCTCTGAAAAAAAATTGAGTATTAATATGCAAACCAATTATAAATACGCCTATTATGATAATGTTAATGCTCAATACTATTATTATCCATTGAATTAAAGTTTCTAAAAAGGTACATAATTTCATTACTTATTTTTAGTTTGACCGTTAATATTATCATAATATCCGTATTGATAATTGGTTTGCTCGCGAATTCTCTAATTTATTTAAACAATTAATAGTTTTTTTTTATATTTAACAACAATTATAGAGCTTAAAGTCACCCGAATTAAGTTTAAATTTCGCCAAAACTAAAAAAATACAAATTAAAAGTGAAAAATAAAAATGTCCATACTAATCTAAAAACAGAATGCGCACGTGACACAGATGTTCCAAATGCAATGGTACCAACAAGGTGTTTTGATGAGATGGTATTTTTTCACTTTTAAATAATCATTTATAAATTTTACGTATAATTATATATAATAATAGTTATATATTAAGAATCGGCGTTTGCTGATCTACATGAATACATATTTTTAACGCCATTATATTTTTCACTGGAGTTCCTTATTGCATAGTCCCGTTCACCGTATACAGAATTGTCGCGACATACGAGGTGTGTTCAAAAGAAAAGGTGAATTTAGAATTTTTTCGAAAGGTATTTATTTTTTCATCAATATCCATTTTCTCTCCTTCAAAGTAATCCCCCTCAGATATAATGCACTTATGCCAGCGCTTCTTCCGATCCTCGAACCACTTCTGGAATGCGCTTTTCGGTATGGCCATCAGCTCGTTCTTCGATTCTGACTTTATCTCATCAATTGTGGCAAAACGCTTTTCTCTTCAGTTTCGGGAATAGGAAAAAGTCGCAGGGAGCCAAATCTGGTAAATACGGTGGTTGAGGCATGATTACGGTGTTGTTTTTGGCCAAATAATCACGAACAAGCATTGATGTGTGAGCTGGTGCATTATCGTGATGCAAAATCCATGATTTGTTTTTCCACAATTCCGATCGTTTGAGCCGTATTGCTTCACGCAAACGTTGCATAAATTCCTTGCAGTATTCCTTATTGTTGGCAAGAACTCATGATGCACCATGCCATTGTAATCGAAGAAAACAGTGAGCAAAATCCTCACATTTGATCGAAATTGGCGTGCTTTTTTCGGTCTTGGCTCTTCTGGCCGCTTCCATTGGGATGATTGGGCCTTGGTTTTGACGTCATAACCATATACCCACGTTTCATCACTAGTTATGATCCTTTTGAGCAAATCAGGATCGTCGTTGACGTCATTCAACAACTCCTGAGCGATACTAATGCGACGTTGCTTTTGCTCAAAATTTAGGAATTTCGGAACAAACTTTACTGCCACACGTTTCATGCCCAAAACATCCGAGAAAATTGCATGGCATGAGCCGATTGATATGCCAACATCCCCTGCAACTTCCCTAATAGTGATTCGACGATTTTCCAAAACCATTGTCTTCACTGTTTCGATGTTTTCTTCGTCTGTTGGCGTGGTTGCAACTCCAAGACGCTCATCGTCATTAACATCTTCTCGGCCTTCTGTAAAGCGCTTGTACCACTTATAAACACTTTTTTGAGACAAAGTAGACTCGCCGAATGCTACAGTCAACATTTTAAGTGCGTTGGAGCACTTTATTCCATTTTTAACGCAAAATTTAATACATATTCTTTGATCCATTTTTTCAAAAGTAAAAAATCGAAGAACACACAAAACGTGACTAACCTTTCCAGTTGTCAAAAACAAACCACTAATCCAAAACGGATATAACAATTATATAATTATCTAATTATTGTAATTGTTATTACAATAATTAGATAATGATTTTATTCTAACTTATAGGCTACGAAGGTGTTGTTAAAATTTATTTTGTGAAATTAATGTTGATCATTAAATTTATCACCGAAAAATTTCCATTAAATACGAACTCCTGCTGCTTCTGATTATTTAAACTTTTTCCGTGCCGTTGTTTATAATATTACACATATATGTATATATTTTTTTTTAATTTTCTTTTCTTTTTAATTTTTTATTTGAATTTATATTGAGATTCCTGCGTTACTAAATAACATGTGCGTACTATACTGATAAAAAAATGTTTAATGTGTAAAATAGTGTTTTATAAGTTCCACGTTTGTCTTTTCAGCTACTTTCAACCATCTTGGTGTTGCCATTTGAAACCATACTTTCGCAGCGCCCTCATTTCAGTTTTTTTTTTGACAACCTGCAAGTCAGTCGAAAGGGTTATATAAAATTACATTAACATGATCACGATTTGTGAATTTTATAAACCTCAGCTTGTATATTTTGATGGCCTTCATGTTCGAGGGGTAAGGCTCTCGACTACGAATCCGAAGGTCGCGGGTTTAAATTCCAGCGTGCACAAGTTAATTTTATTTAATTAATTTGTACTGTTTCACAATTAACTCATTTAAAAATAATTTATGGTATAAGGCGCCTTTGAGGTGATTTTCTCACGAAAACGGCGCTATAAAAATAATTCATTTATTATTATTATTTATTATTATAGTTTCGCACGTTCCAGAGGGGAAGATACTCTCAGAATCGCCCTGCTGAAAGACCACCATTCAGAATTGAAACGTTTGCTTGAAATGGCTTTTAGCCATGTTTGGTGCCCAGATCTGAATAGCCAGGTATTTCCCCACCTTCCTCTTCCCCTTATCCTTCCCCTCACTAATACCTTCAGCCTCACAACATTCCCCAATTGGGGATTCTATAGTCTCACTGCCTCCAGACGGTTGGAACCAGTTGGGACTCTTGTGCGGTATTCATATAAAAATAGTTTTTTTTGTAGCGTGGGAACACTGAGAATGCAAATATTAGAACGATATACGCAAAATACAACAACCTAGCTATATAATACATCGATATAATACGATCGGTTTAGCCAGGTGGAAAATGCCCAGGCATTTCAATTAGATTAAATCCTCTCCCAGTTATGTCCTCCGTCATTGTACATGCAACATTTTTCGATTATAATGATGATAGTCGAAGGAATTCAAATATTTGCCAAGTTTTTTGTAACTAAATGATTGTCTATAAACTAAATAAATAATTATAAGTACTGACTTTGCAATAAATTATTTTTACCATTTCAATGAGGTAATGAAACTTCGGCACATGGCAACACTGTATATTTTGACTTGAGCTGTCAGTTTTCGCGGCACGTGTTTGAGGTTAGAATATGTAAATATCAACTTTATTTCGGAAAAACATTATTCAGTTGTACTAAGTTTAACTAAACCTCTTTATAAATTGTGCACATTCAAAGTATATCGTAATTTATAAAGTGTGTCAGCTCATTTTTCAAGTTTTCTAATGCTAAGAATCTTGCACTTTTTTTATTATTTACATTATTGTTCGTGCAATAATATTAAGTCATCTCTTTAAAACACTCTTCCTTCTATAATTTCAATAAAAAACAATCCTCATTACTTTTCTGCTATATTTATATTAATTTAATTTTTATATTAGTTTAACAATCTCACTTTTTAGATTTTACAAAATGGGTAAAAAGGATAAAAAGAAAGTCAGTGGGGCAGTGAAAACAGCCGCCAAAACGGAGAAGAAATTGGAATCAAAGAGGAAGAAGGAAATTGCCAATATTGGTGAAGTAAGTTAATAATCATATTTTTTAATATAAATATACCTAAGTTTATTTCTTTGCTATTTTAAAATTTTTCCAAATTTGAACTGACGAATGTGTCGGGAGAAATATGAATTTAATCTTTTCAAAGCAGACAAGTGATGGAAGTACCTACCTATAATATATTATTTTAGCAGACAAAAATATTTTAATTCGATTTTTGAAATGTGCCTACATAATTAAGTCTTAAGGCGCATTCCCACCTCATCTATTCTATGATCTGTTTTGTAGAATCTATGAGCGAGAACAGACTTTCTATGCATCATTCACCTACTGTTTTTATAAACCTAGGTATGTAAGCTTTATATAGAATGTGGGACTGCATTAACCCACATACATATCGGAATTAACACTTATTATTAGTATAATTAATATGGAGAACTTTCTTTAAACCACTGTTTTTAATATAAATATCTATGTGTTTCAGAAGCAAAGCTTCCTTCATCAGGAAAAACAATATACTAAAAATTATTATTAATCGATAGAATGGCCGATTGAATTGGAAGCCCAATGTTGAATCGACTTCAACTTTCATTCTATTCTATATAGAATCGACCGGCAAATAGAACTGTGTAAATGGCATTTGACACGTGAATGCCGTCCTCTGCGCACATATGTTTGTAGCACCAGTACAGTCATGTCCAATAAAAAAATGGGGTACAATTTTCGCGATTCCGACCCAGTTTTTAGAATATTGTAGAAATTATTAATGCCTCTGGAACCTTAAATCAAATGAGTGCAAGTAGTGGCGTCTCGTGACTTTTGAGTAAGATAAAGTGCTAAGATTGAAAAATACGACGTTATTGATGTTGTTGAAGCCGAAAATGATTTTTATTTTTTTCAAAATATCTACTTTTTGAAAGAAGATTGAAATTTAAAAAAAAAATCATTTTCAGCCTCAAAAACATCAATAAGCACTCTAGCTTACTCAAAAGTCACGAGCCACAGTAAGTGGAAAATATTGCTTGTGTCTTGATGGAGGACTTAGCCGGCCGAGGAATTGAACTCACGACACCTGGGAGAGAACCAGACGCGATGTCAACTCAGCCACTGACCGGATGATTTATATCAATCTGTATTTCTGTACTATTTCCATTGTTTTGTTATATTTCTTAGTTCTTCCTGTAATTTTGCACACACTGCACGAAAACGGTGCTGATAATACTTTGCATTACTTGACCAAACCACTACAAAAGACAGTTTTCCTTTCGAAGATTTGCTGCGTCACTTGTGAGTCCCGCTAATACAAACAGATATAGAGCAAGTGTATGTAACAATAAGGAAGGAACTCCAGTCCAATTTTTTTAATATTTTTTTAAGTACCAGTAAATTTAGTTTTTTTCCAAAGTTAGTTTACATAGTTAAAATAATTTTCGAAGTGTCAATTTTTCAAAGTCCGCTAAAACTCCTAAACTATGGCCGGTCGGTTTTAAGGTTAGAATATCAAATATCAAAACAAGGATGAGCTTTATCGTACATAATTTTATATTCTGTTAATAGTAAACCATAACTAAACATAAGTAATAACATTACGTTATTTTTGGAAACTTTAACTCAAAGAATAATAATTGTACTGAGCAATAACATTACCATAATATTCCTATTGATAATTGGTTTGTTTGAACAGATGAGGTGGGAACCTGGCATTACATTTGCAAGTCATTTTTAAAAGTTGAACTACGCAATTTTCTCAGGTAAAAACACTAGTTTCTTTATAACCTTGTTCATGTCATTAAATTTTCAGGAAGACATTGAATCCATAGTTGCGGGAATAGAGAAGGAGGAAGCCAAGAGGCTGGCTGTGGTGGAGACGGTAATAGCGCCCCCTTCAGCCCGAGTCAGCGCCTCCTTTGTTCCTCATCCGACCAACACTTCAGAACTGATACTCTTTGGTGGAGAACATCATGATGGAAAAAAGGTACATAATGTGATTTAGTTTTCTTCCGATCATTCTTAATTCTACGGTAAACCTGCGCACTGTCTATTTTCATAATAACTTACTTGTTTTTTTGCAAAATGATGTTTTCATAAATTGTTCCGTCTTACCAGATAATGTGTTTATATATTTATAAAAATTGTGTATATATATCATTAGTAGTTTCCCCAGAATAGCTACTTGTATTCAGAGATTTTGTTTTTGAAAGTTGTGTTCTGATTTCAGACATTTGTTTACAATGGCCTGTACATTTACAACACTGCCAAGGCGGAGTGGAGGGTGATCAAGGCCCCCGGGGCTCCCCCGCCCAGGAGCGCCCACCAAGCGGTGGCCCTTCCTTCAAACAAGTAAGTAAATTAACAAATTGACCAATTTTTTCTTATTATTGTTAGCGCAATATGTATTTGAATATTGGCACCACATATGATTGGTTCGCTGATACGCCGCCAGAGGCGTTACTCTTGTCTCTCGTCGACAAGGAAGGGAACTACTCGTCACCCACGGGGGGCGAGCATTCCAACGGGTAGATTCGAATCCAATTACAAACATAACCTTTACTGATTATTGTTATTTAATAAGCGGTGCTGACTGAACACATTTGATTATAAACATTCATCGTTTTATTTATCGCTAACAATACGATGGAGTTTAGATATTTTTAATTTCTCATCGCCCTTTACTGCAGGTTTTTGTAAGGTATGTCAAACGGCCTCCGTAGTCGTGGGGTTAGGTTCTTTTTCACATCTTCTTCCCCTTCCCTTCCCGATTTCTTTAGCTAATAACATTACTGAAACTGGTGATACCACCGCTTCGGACGGTTTGGTATTTTTATTGTACATAAAATTCGTTTTTAAAGACGAAACTTCTGTCCTGCTAGTTGTTTAACAATATGTAGCACACATTTGAATTTTCCAGAGGTGAGCTTTGGGTGTTTGGCGGAGAATTCACAAGTCCTTCGGAGATGCAGTTTTACCACTACAAGGACCTGTGGGTCTTCAGCCTCGCTGACAGGAAATGGGAGAAGGTATGCTCACTGCTTACTATGTCGTTTCCATTCCAACCTATGATCCGTTGAAGTTTGAATTGAAAATAATATTTGGAATTTGTTTCTTTACCAGAACAGGTTTTTTTTTTTAACTTAATCCACTTCAGACATGTCAGAATAAAGATGCCATCACAATCCACTAAGGAAGTATTTAACTACCTCTGAGTAAACTATTCATTAACGCCATATTTGTACTGCAACTTTTTCACAAAAATGTAATGTTAAAATCTATTTCACCATCTCTGATTAACGCTACCTATCAAGTAAATATCTGTTTGAACTACTCAACACTCAATCTTATGATTAACTAATTGAGAACTACTTGACAGTGGTAAAACGGTCACTGGTTTATCGTCATAAATCCTATGATTAAAGTTACTTGATGAGTAGGCATCTAGTCTCCTTCAATGGAAGCAATCTTCCCAACAAGCCCTCCATTGATATTAGTGGTGGGCGAAGCGGCTCGATGATCCGGATCACTCACTACAGGTTCGCTGATCCAGCTCGATTGAACGACGGTTCGCGTCTCCCCGCACCATGCCCTCTCCCTCGCTCCCTTGGCCCTCCTAATGACGTCCTTAAGACGCTCTTACACGATACTTTTTTCGTCCAGTTTTCACGTGGATTGTCTTTACAGAGAGCTCATTTAGTGATCCGGCTCACTAAACCGAGCCGCTTCGCCCACCGCTAATTGATATGCTTGGTGAAACTTTAAGTGACCAGCTCAGGTATGGGGGCTCGATCGAAGCCAGAGTAAAATTAGCCTCTCAGAAGCCGGGCGTACTGTACAGAGCCCGCAGATCCCTTATTGTACAGACCCTCCACACAGCTTCCTCAAAGATGACGTAGGCATTGAGGGGAATTATTTCCCTCAGGGCCTCCTGCAAAAAAATAATAATAATAATACCTTACTCCGAGATGGTGAAATATCCTCTAGCTATTATAGTCAAAATGTATCAAAATCATTTTATTTCCAGGTGGACCGTCCGGGCGCTCCTTCTCCCCGCTCCGGTCACCGCATGTGCGCCCTGAAACGCACCCTCATCGTGTTTGGCGGCTACAATGACAACGGGCGTGTGTACAAGTACCTGGGCGACATGCACGTATTCTGCACGGACAGCCGCGTGTGGACACGCGTGCAGGGCGCCGGCATGGGGCCTTGCGCTCGCAGCGCTTGCCTGCTGATGCCTGTCGCACCCGATAATGTAAGTTTAAACAGCGTTATAACAGTCAATTTAAAAGTATATATTTTATAGGTTATGAATTGAAAATAATCTATCCATTGTTTCCCCGGTGGAATTGATGAAGTTTGCAAGGCGACGCCTGAGGCCCGATGACTGGCTCGCAGATCCAGACATTCCCCTTTGATCCCCCACACTACGAAAGGAAACAGTTTGAGTCTTGGGTCTAGAATTAACCCATGTTGTAGGAGGGAGGAAATATAAAAGTGGGACAATCATTCCTCAGCCGAGTTGTTAAACACAATAACAAACCGTTGAAGACCATTTTCAAACTGCGGTTAATCCACATTGCGACTACTTATTTATATGATTTTATTTACACCGACCCAATTCTAATTTGGACGGTGTTTTTGCAAGTTATCCAGCTCAACATTCCTTGCCGTAGAATCAGAAACAAGGAATTTCTTCTAAATCAACACTCTACTAATTTTGTGTACCATTCTCCAATGTCCAGAATGTCGAGACTTGTTAACTCAAGCCAGGGCCTTGAAATTTTTGGTACCAGTCTGAAGGATTTTAGTCAGGCTTTACGAAAATAAACTTCAAGGATTATCATTTAGTTTGTCTAAAATCATGAACTCTACCAAAACCTTGTTCAGGCTTTGACTTGAATGTTCTCTCAAAGGTATATTTTTGTCATTGCTTCATTCATGTATCACGTATGTGCTGTTCTTTTTATGTAGCTCTTGTTTATCTCATTTCGTGTTGTGTATTTTGTGTAATTGGACAATGATCCGTTAATAAATTTTCAAATATTCAATGCTAAATTCATACCAGACTTACACAGCCTACTTTTGGTTATAGAGTAACGCACGCTGCTGTTACACACTGCACCATAAATATCTATTAACATCTACCAGCACTGCACAGTGCAGACAAGACAACATTAGTTGCATACATTATCTATGAACACATTCATATTACAGCGTACGTATCCGCACATGCACTGCACGGTCCAGCACCGGCCGAGATTGTTGGCTATAATGTTTTGATGTTGCTGGTGGTCGCGTCTGCGCAATTAGTGTGAACACATAAGGTTTCACAGCGCCGTCTTCGTCACTTAGCATCATTAGATGCAAATAGTGCTATAACTGAGAAGATGGATAATGATAAATAGTTTGAATTGATCAGGGGAAATAGGTCATAAAATAATAATAAACATGGGAATAGGATCAGACAATCCTCAAACATGTTGTGGCCAAACGCCAACGCGTTTTTTGCTGTGCCTATACTGTACTGCTCTGCGCGGTGCTGGTAGATGTGAATAAACCTTTAGACATATATAACTGCCTTGAACTTTACTTTGTAGTTAACCGCAGTTTCGGGATTCCGGCTGTCAAATAACCTATGTGTTTTTTTTTACTTTTACATAAATTAATTATCTTTTTCCAGTTAATAGTATATGGAGGTTACAGCCGCGTGCGCGAGGGCAAGACTGATCATGGTGTGACCCACGGAGACCTGTTTCGTCTGGCCCCCGTGCCTCCCAAGCCGTCTCTGGAGGCCCCGGTGGCGCCCACTTACCGCTGGGAGGCCCTGAAGGGTGGCTCCAGCAGGCCCCAGCCCGCCAGGTCCAGTTTCTCTACGTGTTTGGCCCCGGGGAACAAGGCATATGTGTTTGGAGGAGTTCAGGTAATTTTTCCAACTACATCGTTCTAATGATTTTGGAGGTCCCAAAGACTGAAATAGGCTGGACATGAGACTTGAAAAAATATCATGGCATGACACCAAAACTCATGTGCAAGCCAATTTTTTCTTTTTACACTAACCCTGGAGGTCTTGAGGAAAATAATTTCCCTCATGGCCTATGTCACATTTGAGGATGCTGTGTAGAGGGCCTTTTTGAGGAATGGAAGGAGCGAACCTGGGTCTTGAAGACACCCATGTTGTAGGAGGGAGGAAACACAGAGGCCAGCAAATCGTTACACAGCCGTGCTACTCAAGAGCGAGTCATAGAAAAGACCCGTTCTCATGTGTGTGTTTAGCGTGTTTCCCAACTATGCACCGGTGGCGAAGGGATCAATGATATTAGTTCTTCAGAGCGTCTTCCATTGAAATACCGGTAGAACAAGGACAGCATTCCCACTTGACGCCTGTACTTTGAAAATTCCAATTCGTTTGTTGATAGGGGAATCTATCAAACGGACCATGACCGCACGTTTCTACACAAAGTCGAAGGTTTTTTCCAGATATTTTGGGCCTCCCGACTAGAGGTGGCTGCCAAATTCAACACTGGGGCTCACTAGCGATTTGTACAGGGTCATCAGTTGTGTACTATTAAAGTATCTGCGGGCTCTGTACGTTACGCCCAGCTTCTGAGAGGTTAACTTGATTCTGGCTTCGATACAGCCCCCGTGCCTGAGCTGATCACTTAAAGTTACACCAAGCATAACAATGGAAGGCATGTTGGGAAGATTGTTTCCATTGAAGGAGACTAGATTATCACTTCGATCCCTTTTAGACGTAATCAGACATGATTGGGTCTTTGAAACATTAAATTCAACGAGGTTATTCTTACTCCAAGAGGAAACCCTCTCGAGGTAACCTTTCATTCTTTGCTTTAAAGCCCTCCGAGCCGTTGGAGTTTGCGTGCCCTTTGCGGGCTTGTCAAACAAAAAGCTGTCATGGACTTTACTGTCATCCGCGTTACAATGAATTGGTGCACACGCCAAAAGGTCATTGATGGCGACATTCTTCTGATTTGTGATTATGTAGTAAAAACTATGTACTTGCAAGGAGATTTTGTTTAAAAAATAGAAAGCTCTCCCTACCGGCATGACCAATGGATGCAAGTATGCAATACAAATAGATCCTGAACAATCTGTATTAATCAATCTGGATTAATAACAATGGCGTGGATCGACTTAACTCGCAGAGCGCTTATTCCGTAAAGCGTCAACGAGCACTATGGTGCTAATTCGAAATGATCATGTTCTCAAGGAATTTTGAGCCTTAAAGTATGTTCGTACAATAGTGGTGGGCGAAGCGGCTCGGTTTAGTGAGCCGGATCACTAAATCAGCTCTCTGTAAAGACAATCCACATGAAAACTGGACGTAAAAAGTATCGTGTTAGAGCATCTTAAGGACGTCTTTAGGAGGGCCAAGGGAGCGAGGGAGAGGGCATGGTGCGGGGGGACACGAACTGTCGTTCAAACGAGCCGGATCACCGAACCGGTACACTACAAAGAGGTGATTTAGTGATCCGGCTCACTAAACCGAGCCGCTTCGCCCACCACTATCGTACAATACTCAAATAAATATTATTCCATTGGTAAATGAATAATATTACGTTTAAAATACATATTCTCACTACTAATTTGTCACAAACACGCCAACTGAAAAATTAAAATCCTGTCATCAGAATCATCCCGTATCAGAGTCCGCCGCCATTGAGTCTCGTGTTTTATATCAAGTTTTTACATGGATTTGTTTCTAATAAATCTTGACTTTTACCTGATAAACACCACAGGAGTGTGGCAAATACAGTAAAACTTCTAAAATATTTTTATATTTCTTTATTAACTTTTTTTTGCAACATGAGAAATCATTTCTCTAAATATATATATATAAAGCTATTCTGGGGATATTTTATATAAATACATAAACACATTATATGGTAAGACTTTAGTATCATCTTGCATAAAACAAGTAAGTAATTACGAAATTACACTCAGCCGGCGCACGGCAGGGTAAATGCGACAAATGCTCTGGTTTCTAGTGATTTGTCAGCCAGTTGAATAGTCCTGTAGTATGATGGTGCTTCTGTCCAAAATACAGTGCACGCATATATGTACATAATAAGTTGGTACATTTTAGCATTTTTCCTCATATAGTTATGTTGGTCATATATTACTTTGCTGTTTGAAACTGGAAAAATTTCATTAGCAAAACACCATTAAAATGTTTTACAATAATCAAATTCATTTTTCTAGGACACCGAGGAGACGGAAGAGATGCTCCTGGGTGAGATGTTTGACAGCCTGCACTGCCTGGAGCTGGACACGGGGCTGTGGAGGAGTGTAGCCATGAGGCTGCAGAAGCTGCCCAAGCAGGCAGTGCAGCAGGAGGAGGCAGCCACCGCTGCTGATGATGAGGAGATGGAGACTGATGCTGTCAATCCTGTCACAGGTATATTATATTCAGTGGAGAGATGTTTGACAGCCTGCACTGCCTGGAGTTGAACACGGGTTGTGGAAGAGTGTGGCATCATTACCATCGATATATCAGGTTGGGGAAAAAGTAATTTCGTATTTCGCGCCCTTTTTTTTCAACTAAGTATATTTCGTTCATTATTGGTCACATCGGATCATATGATACGGTGTTGTAAAGGTGTGAGTGTATACTACAAACGCTTCTTTGACAGTATTGCGCTTGGTCGGTTCAGTCGTGAACTATCGTGCGTCGAGTATGGAGGTCTCAAAGGAAGAAACTCGCCATATTTTACATTTTTACTACCTGAAAGGGAAAAACGTGTCAAAAGCGACCAAAAAAAATTGAGATGTATACGGGACCAATACCATTTCGGTTCGTGCTGCACAACAGTGGTTCCAGCGATTTCGTTCTAGTGTAGTGGAGGTGAATGATGCACCACGCTCTGGCAGGCCTGTTTGTCGAAAATGTCAATAAAATCAAGGAAAATATCGAGATAGACCATCATGTTAGCAGTCGTAGCATCGCACAGGAGCTGAATATCGATCACAAAACCGTTTTGAACCATTTGCGGAAGGCTGGATTAAAAAAAAACTCGATGTTTGGGTGCCACACGAGCTGATGCAAAAAAACCTCATGGTTTTTGTAAACAAGCCGAACCTTTTTCGCCCGATCTGGGATTTGTAATTACGGCTAGGGGCGGGTAAATAAAGCAAGCAATTCGTGCACCATTGAAAAAAGAATGTCTTGTTCATAAGCAGATTACATTTTCAAAGACTAAAATACTATTACTATAGTGCGAGTTGCCTGCAGACTGTTGGATCCATTTATTCACAATTCTCTAAAAGGGACACGCCCAACCCCCACCCCACTCATGTTGGTTGAGGACAGCTCTGTTATATTCATTACTCTCTGGTCACTTACTAGAGAAGGTGGGGGGAAGGATACACTTTCAAGAAGGCCCTCATATATCAATACCCCCATCAGGGAACCCTGTGTTAGTCCCAATTCTATCATCGAATCATGAATCCACCTTATTACCATCATCTTGTCTGATAATCAAAACGATTTCTCTTCCAGTTTGCACGGATGGCGTGTTCACCATGACAGTGGCGGCTCCCTCCAAGCCCTCTATGACCGGGGGCACCTCCTCGGGGGGCAGGGACCCCTCAGAGCAGGGGGGCCCGAGTCCCCGCATGAACGCCATGATGGCCGTGCAGAAATCAACCCTGTACCTTTATGGGGGCCTCGTTGAAAAGGGTGACAAACAGTTTACGCTAAGCGACATGTACAGCTTGGGTGAGTTCAAAAATTTATCATTACCACCACTGCACAGAAAATCAATAAAGTTGTCATTTATTATATCGATTTTGATTGCTGTCTTCTGATTACACTTTTTCACAACATTCCCTAATATGGGCGGCTATAGTTCCACTGGTTCTGGCCATTGAGACTCTTGTGTGGTATTAGCATTAAAAATTTAAAGAATTTTACTTCTTATAAGAATTGTAGATACTTCACCAACAAAGACCACCATTCAGAATCGAAATGTTGCTTGAAATGGCTTTAATCGTGTTTGGTGATCCAGGATCTGATTAGCCAGGTTCTTCCCCACCTTCCTCCTCCCATCTCCTTCCCCTCCTCAGTACTTTCACCCTCACAACATACCTCAATTGAGGATGCCATGTCTCACTGGCTCCAGACGGTTAGGAGCAATTTCATCAGCCATTCTCTATTCCCTACTACTGGATGAAGTCCTCTAAAGCTATTTTCATATTATTTCTTATGCCACAACCCATCACCATAGATAATAGAAACAATGGGAGATATGGCATCGAAGTGTGCCGACTGTCACCGAATTACGACCAAACTGCACAGACTTTCAAAGCAGTTAACCTAATGAAAGTGATGCATTTGGTGTGTACTTAGAAACAAAAGCGGGACACCGCTGTGCGTAGATGCAATTTGCAACAATTTGGGTGTGCGCGATTTCATACGTCTTCTTAATATGGTGGAGGAAAGTTGGTGGAGGTCATAGTGAGATGCTGAGGTTATTTAGCCAGTCGACGGCATCGGGAATCACTTGGTTCAGAACAGATGTTCCATAGGGAAACTGATGAAGGGGACATTCTTCTACGATGTGTTCTGTTATTTAAATATGTCCACATTCACAAAGTTCAGAATCCCTTAGGCCCCATTTATGCATCAAATACGCACAACGGCTGTGACTGCACCGGATGTGGTATCAGGTCCATTTCAAGCTAATAATGATACATGGTTCGTCTCCCTTATTCCTAAATCGATGCATATCGCCCTTCGTAAAATCTTTACTAAATCATTTTGTTAATTTGTAGATCTGCACAAATTGGACGGATGGAAGACCATCATGACGCAGACCGGCCTCCCTGAATGGTTAGGCAGTGACTCCGAGTCTGACGGAGACGACGAATCAGGATCTGATGGAAGTGACAGTCAATCTGAATCAGATTAATAATTTTAATCATGTATTTTATAATATTGTGCTGTAATTTCCGTGTATATATTTTTCAGCAAACCTTATTTTTTAATATTATTAAATGTACATTTTTTTGTATATTTTGATACGACTTTTTTTAAATTTATTATTAACTATCTGATATTTACCCGGCTGTGTCAGACGTGTGGCCCAGGGGAGAACTGTAAGGGCGGTTGATCCCGTTCTGCTTCGAGGGCTGGAGGGGAGGGAGACACAACCTATTTTCCGTCTCCCCCTTGAGGGAGTGGAAAATTAACCCCCATCCCCGCAGCCCGAGGAAGTCACCTACTTCTGATTGGCCCTAGCCGGATTCCCTGTGCACTTCCCGATGGAGCACGCTTGATGGCAACGGCCTTCGCGTCTTCCCAACTCAGTGGTACGCTCCCAGCCCTCCATATCCACAGTGTCTTTGGGTATTTTTTTACCCTCTTTCCCAATCACAGTTTTCTTAAGGAATGATCCTGACGACTGGCGCAATGCCTCCTGGGAAAAGTGGCGGGAACAAGAATCCCCTGGCACTGTTTCAGAGGGATTGCCCTGGTGTCCTAGCGACGGTTCATTCTAAGTATTCCCATTGTGTTTATTTTGTACCCTTTTGATTTTTTTTTTATGTTAGTATTCCTCCGTGTCCCACTTGGTTATCTACGGACTACGGATGTGCAGAGCAGAGCCACCATGTTTATAAGACTCACTTTTGTCAACCGTAAGTATAATGTACTCACCAATGTGGGATGTGTATTTTTACTAACCTCCTCCTAAGCTATCACTATGAAAGGACACTTTAGGAGGGTTTAGAATCATTGACAACCTAAACTTCGTTCAACAAAAAAATTAGATTGTTTTTGTGTTTAATTCGTAGAACTCCAAAGTGCTGTTAATCCACATTGTGACTACTTGTTTATATTATTTTATTCACTCCCACGCAATTCTAATTTAGATGGGTTTTTGAAAATAATGATTTATTATCGGTAAAACCAATTTAGTTAGAAAATAATTAAAATTCTCTATTCTGTAAGGTTTTTACATTTATAATGTGTTTCCCCGTATTTAAATGATAATGATAATACGGAGTCCTTGACGTGCACCATGAAGGAGTAACCACAAGTTACTTATACTGGGGTGGGAAAGTGGTGGGTAATCTCAACTATCGTTCCTTTGCGGAGGGGGAACAATACCGACTTGTTTTGCACAAAAATCCCTTTTGTGCAAAACATGCAAATTTGTGCAAGGTCCTTTTGCACTAAACGGTGCTATAGAAAAATTTACCTTTTTTTTATAAAGACCTCCATTCAGAATCAAAATGACTTCCATGTTTGGTGACCAGATGGTACTTCCCAACCCTCCCCTTACCCATCTCCCTTCAGCCTCACAACATACCCCAATTGGGGATGCCATAGTCCCTCTGAGTCCAGACGATGTAGAGCAGTTGGGACTATTTTGAACAGTATTATATCGGACGTTCAAATCATAATACGCATTTAGGAAATGGCAGAAATGCTCCTACGTAATCACATGGAAAAAGTGCGTTACCGCATTATGGTGACATATTTCTTCAATTCAGATGACGCATTTAATGACGTCGATGGCGGTTGTTGTCGTCACTATTTCTGGGACATACACCGGTGACGTCAACTAAATTATCAAAAACATCATAACTGACGTGTTTCTACCAATCTCAATGACCTCAATCACTGTGAACATACGTCAATTGTTTCATTGATAAAAATCACATAAATAGAGAAGTTATTTTAATAAAGGATCATTGTGAAAAAGTTATTCCGCCTTTATTGACCTATATTCTATACCTCTACAAAACTCTTGCTGACAGATTAAGGTGTCGATGTATACCAGTGTTCCCTCCGAATTACAGTATTTGTACGTTCCGTACAAGTATTAATGGTCAGAACCCAAAAATACACACTTTGTAGTTTGCATCACAAGAAATACTAACAATGATTTATCTGTAAATTCTATACAGGTAGTTAGGAAAATGTATAAGGTTTCAAAATACAATAATCCTCAAACTGCAATCTTTTTAATTCCATATGAAACTCATACTGGAATTTTGGTATAACTTACAAAATTGCCTTCACTGGTTTTTAAAATGCACTTATTTTCAGACATTTTGGTATGTGTTACATAGAATTTAAAAGAATACTTAATAATAGGATTTTTGTCTTTTGAAACCTTATATATGATATTTTACAAATTATCGCCCGGTCTGTTTCATACAAAACTTAATTTTGGATTTGAGGTCAAAATACTCACCTAAACCTGATGATCTTTATTTCATCAAAAAATAGTACGGATTAGAAGTCAGTTATTTATTTTTGTTTTACATTATGAAATATAGGCCATTAAAGGAATTGATTTTTCGCGGATTTTAGAGGCACCTTTAAGAATTATTTGGGGGCTAACGGTGATTTAAAAAAAAATTTGCTCCGTCTACTTTGAAAAGATAATGAAATACAAAATAAAAAAATTTGAAAAATATTAAACAAAGCATTATGGCAGACTTTAAATTAAAAACGACCAATTTACGTTGGAACACAAATTTGCCATACATAATTTAAAATATCGACCCGAAAAAACCTTTTTTTTTTAAATGTTTTGCTTTTATATTTTTATTTACATAGCAAATATGATAATTTAAAAAAAAAAACGATAAACCCGCAAATAATTCTCTGAGTTGCCTCTAAAATTATGAAAATTGATTTTTTTTTTCATGGCATATACTTCATAATTTAAAACAAAAATAAATAAAATACTTCTCATACGTACTAGATATTTACTAAACCTTTAATTAAAAAATGTATCATTCGGTCTGGATGGGTATTTTGGTCTCAGATCCAAAATTAAGTTATGTATGAAACAGGCAGCGCAGCCGTTCCTCTTAAAAAAATGATTTTTCGAAGTGGGTTGGACAAAAATAAAAAATATATTTCAGTCATACATACAATGGTATGAAAACATTTATTAAAAAAATATAATTTCTTCTGATGTTGGAAAACCAACCTTAAAAAAAACAATGAGACAGGATGGCCAAAAAAAATTGCACAAAAATAATCAAAATAAAAATTAATTTCGTCTAATCACACCGTTGATATTTAATTTTTTCAATATTTTACCGAATTAATATTTTAATGTTTCCTTTTTAATATTAACCTTACAAAGGTTACCAACATTTTTCATATTATTTTTCGATATTGAAAAAACTAGAAATATTTTTAATACTTAAGTGATAAAAAATCATCCTAAAATAAAACATTAAAAATAATACCAAAATGTATTATAAAATAATGTTTTTTAATAATACTAAATACATTTTACTAAAAACCTGAAAAATTTTGCTAATTTTGAAAAAAAAAAATGTTTTTAAAATGTCTTAAGATAAAAAAAAGAAATCTTATACTATTCACTTTGTATCATAAAAAAAAAGATAGCATTTAGGGTATTTGCAACTTAATTTCTTAAATGGTGTTATATAGGGCATAGAAATTAAGGCGCAAATACCCTTAAAACGCATGTTGCTGTTTTCTAATTTTTTTTAAATATTTCTGTGAAATTAGATCATTTTGCCATTATTTTTGCTTTTTTTACCGAGGGCATAAATTATGACAAATTAACCTAAAAAAATTAAGAAATACAAATAGGTAGGTACTGAAAATGCATAAAATTATTATTCATTGATTATTCTATTTTTCTCTGCTATCTGGTAATATTATTTATGGAAAAAAAATCAAGTCGAAAAATGGTGAAAATTATTCCAAATTCAAATATTTGGACAGAAAAATGAGTTTAGTTTGATCATGTCGAAAAATAAGTGATCAAAGCAAAAGACAAATTTTTGGTCATTTTAAGTTTGTTGTAGAAAAAAGAGGGACAACACTTGAACGCACTCCATTTTAAAACTTACATATTTCTACTTTTAAATAATTAATCTATCATTTCTTAGACTTAGTTGTTTGAAACCTTGTCACATTTGGTATTTAGCCCCAACTGAAAAATTGATTAAACACTTGCGGGCCGATTATCGGCGGTTAACAACGATTACGACATAATTAGTCAAAAGGAATCGGGGCTCAAACAACTAGGGCTTAATCTTCAAACATTTAAAACATCTTCTAGAATGGCGTCTGTGCGAGATGTAAATTGAGTCTAGCAGGCGATAAGGGATGAGTTATGTGTTAACGGCCTAGGTTGTGGTCTAGTTGGGAGGCGATAGCCTCGAGGAAGTCGGTGGTGTGGAGGAACATGCCCTCCTTGACGTTGGGGAGTCCGTGGATAGCGGCTGCCAGGTCCTTGGTCATCTTGCCGCTGTCCACGCAGTCTACGCAAGCCTGGAATTAAATACACCATTAGTTTCTTAGTTGCGGAATTAACCTTTACAACGATGGTCTTTCAAAATCAATCTATCCCCATCATGCGGGACAATTCGATACAATGCATGCGTTTTAGTGCAACTTTGTGGATCACATGTCGCCATTATAATTAGTAAATTACGCATTTTATAATTTTTTTATTATTAATTATTTTTATTGAGATTTAAAAACCTCATTTTAATATTTAATCATTGTAGAAAATAATATTAACATAACCTAAATAAAAAATGAAAACGGAAAAAACGACAAAAAATAAAAATAAAAAGATTTTTTTTCCGTTTTCATATTTCATTTAGGATATATTAATATTATTTACTACAATGGTTAAATATTAAAATGAGGTTTTTAAATCTCAATAAAAATAATTAATAATTAAAAAATGAATATATTCTTTAGACTTTTATAAAAAAGTCAATAGATGTCTCATATTAATAAAAATCGGATATTAATCCGAAGACACTGTCTAGTTTGCAATTGTGTTCCTTGGGAACTTTGTAATCATTATAAAGATAGCTGCCAACAATATGGGATAAAAAATGGAGAATAATAGTAACAAATCTTGAATTTGAGATATGATATCGATGAAGATGGCATAAATAGAACTGGTCTCATTAGCTAAGTTGGTTAAGCGGTTACCCTGGATAGGAAGAGGACCGGGGTTCGAGTGCCAGATGCGACTGAAATCTTTTTTTTTTTTGACTTTTTTCCAATTTCATATTTCATATAGGTTATGTTAATATTATTTTCTTCAATGATTAAATTTTTTATTGACTGACCATTCTCCAACTACACAAAATACACAACACGAAATGAAATAAACAAGAGCTACAGAAAAAGAACAGCACATACAATACAAGAATGAAGCAATGACAAAAATTTTCATTTGAGAGAACATTCAAGTCAAAACATGAACAAGGTTTTGATAGAGACCATGAGATTGTAATATTAAGTGATATTTTTCAAAGTTTATTTTCATAAAAACTGACAAAAATCATTTAGACTAGTACCAAAAATTTCAAGGTCCTGGCTTGAGTTAACAAGTCTCGACATTCTAGACAATGGAGAATGGTACCCATAATTAGTGTTGATTGAGGAAAATCAATTCATTGTTTCTGAGTCTACGGCAAGGGATGTTGGACAGGACGAGTTGCGACAAAGGTGAGTCAATAATACAGTTACGTATTTTGAAAATGCAAATGAGATCAAAGTCTTTCCTGTGCTATTGGGGCAATTTTACTGGAGAAACAAAAAACTGTTTATTTTAAAATACTGTACATGTATGTAGTATGAATTAAAAAAAATTGAGACACTCTTTGGATCTACTTCGCATAATTTTATTATTTGTGTAATAAAATTTTCGTTTTCTTATGAAATAAAATGAAGTTATAGTTCAATTTTGGATTGATTTTGTTTAATTTTTGTTTTTACGTAGTTAAAAAATAAAGATTAGGCGACCTGTGAATGCAGTGCAGGCCACCGAATATGTAATCAATGAATCCCTGATCCATTCATTCCCTGGCAGAATTGATGAAGTCCACAGGGAGACGCCTGAGGCCCTAGATTGACTCACAAACCTCCACTATACGAAAGAAGAAGTCAGCGTGCCTACATTTTGCAGTAGATTCAAATAGACCGGTGAAGAAATGTTACCTTTTCCAGAGCCAGTGCGAACTTGTTCAGGTCTGGGGTGTTGTCCAGCTTGGCGCGGTGGCTAAGTCCGCGGGTCCACGCGAACACGGACGCCACGGGGTTGGTGGAGGTGCTCTTGCCCTTCTGGTGCTCGCGGTAGTGGCGGGTCACGGTGCCGTGGGCGGCCTCCGACTCCAGGGTCTTGCCGTCGGGGCACATCAGCACCGAGGTCATCATGCCGAGGGATCCGTAACCCTGGGGAAAAATTACATTTTAGTAACTATTCAAAATTCCACTATAAAAATAGACAGGTTGCAAATCAATCAAAATCTAAACTTATCAACCGTTTAATATTTTCCAAGTATCTAATTTCCCATCTCTAATTAACCCAATCTACGTAGCTCTGGCATATGTAATCCTTCTGTGGTTATCCCCATATGCGGATGTCGCCTATGTGATCTATGGAATTTCACTAAAACACTTACATAACGTCAAAACGCGCAGCGTGGTGGCCAGCAAAGGCCAGCATTGAACAGGTTAACAGTTGACCAACTTCAAATTTGATAATACAGGGGGTTATTCAAAGTGACCGCTATGATTCTTGAATTATAAGTTATATGTGAATGATCTATGTTATACAGCAACCCAAAGAGGCGGTCTGAAAGTTTCAAATCTCACTACTATATCGCTCGTTGTTGCGCAAACGCCCACTAGAGTGCTCAAGCCGTCAAGCAGCCACTTTGTGTCAGTTGTGAGTAAAGTGGTTACTATGCAGCTCAAGGTTTTCTGTGCGAGTTCTGTAAAACTGAGCAACTATAGCATCGTCAGACTGGCCAGTCTGACGATGCCCGTGATAGGGTGAGACCAGTCCGAAATATCGAACTGGTCGATATTTCGGACGAAAATAAATAAGTGGAAAAAAGATACAAAGATTTTTTAATAAAAAAAAATTCTATTTAGAATGTCATGTAATTACCTGGGCAACAATGTCGGACTGCACATCACCGTCGTAGTTCTTGCAGGCCCATACGAAGCCCCCGGAGCTCTTGAGGCCCTGGGCAACCATGTCGTCAATCAGCCTGTGCTCATACCAGATCTTGGCAGCGTCGTAGTCCTTCTTGTAGGTCCTGGGAAGAACAAAACACTTCATTATTGTAAAGCAGATCTGGATGTGATTCACTGAGCTACCACTTTGTGTCGTAACTACAGATAATAGATAATTATTAGTGTGAACAATGCATGTATCCAACGTCATTCACCCTTACTACCGAAAAGCGCATTTACGCACAGCGGCGCGCCGTTAACGCTTCTACCTATACACTAAACGCATAACTTTCATTGGCTCTGCCACTTTGATAGTCCATGCAGTTTGGTCGTAGATCGGCGACAGTCGGCGCACTTCCATGAAATATCTCCCTTTGTTTCTATTATCGATGGTACGAACGCATGTGAAACCCTGTGCCTTCACGTAAGCCTCAGAAATAAATTACAATAATTGAGAATGACATAACTCACTCTTCAAAGATCTCCTGGAAGATGTCCTTGAAACGGCCATCATATTTCTTGAGGATTGTGTTCTTTGTGGACAGGTAAAGAGGCCACTTCTTCTGCAGGGCGACCTGAAGAAAACCAATTAAACAATATTGTTAGAGATACATATTAATTTTATGGCATAAAATAAAATGCGGTTATTGTTTCCAATCAAATATAACGACCGTTGAGTTATTGCTTGACATAAACCACGTCCAAATGCACAACCGTAATGTCATTTGGGGTCCATTGACAGAGCATTCTGTAAATTAATCTGTGGTGAAAAAATGGTGAATAAAACCAAGGAAAAATACATGGGGGTGGGTAGGAATCTGGGGGTCAGGAGTGGCAGACATAGTAATCCATCCCACCCAATTCAATTCAATTGAGTATTCCTTTTAAAAATTAACATTTTAAGACATTTTTAAAGATATTATTAGATAAGACAGGATGCACAACATTCAAAATAATTATTATAAAAAATGAGAAAAATTAAAAGAAAGAAGGCAGACATACATAATGTCAGTAAATTGTCTACAACACATGGTATTATATAAGTCGTGACAAAGCTTTATGTTTAAACGCAGGTTCATTGATGCTAAATATGTCCACATCCGAAGTGATTCTATTTAACAGCAAGATTCCCTTCCCCACCGGCATGACCATTGGCAAGTTGGTCCCGCAGGCCGGGAGATAAAACAGTCTATGCTCTAAAATTCCTTGCAATATGTAGGACGAAACCCAGCATTTTTAATAAAGTGAAAATGACTACAGGTCACTTCAGTATGAGCATCCACTGCAGTGCAAGGCGATGGGTGAAGAATCCGGTGGGAAAGGTCGAGGAGTCTCCCTCAACCGGCCTCTCCCGATCCAGCCCACCACGCAGTCGTTGGGCAGACGCATCCGCCGCCAAGACCTGAACAAACCTCACCCCATGAACCCGAGCACCCCTGCTAAGTCACCAAACCTAGCAAACCACTCGGAGCGACCTACGGCAGAGGTGTAGGTTATCCGATGAATAGTGCCGGGGCAGCGGTACCCACACCCGCCTCCAAATCGGAAATAACGAAGCAAGGAAATATTTGTATCAAATCTGGTTCACATTCAAACCTGAGTACAAATAGAAATAACGTTATGTTTTTCTCCGGTTTAAATTGAGCGTGGCAGAACGCGAATTAAAAAAAGTAACTTTGGCTATAGGCCAGTAAAAATGTCTTATGTAAGCTGGAATTTTTGGCATGGAGGATAGCTATAATTTCTCAACCATGCGTAATGTCCATAAAAAATTAAATAAATATCATTTTCATATTATTTTCTAGCCACACTAAAGTCACTTTGAAAGCAGTACCCAAATTTATAAATCTGGAAACAACATTTCCCAGTTAATATATTTTGGTAATTCTATTTCTGAAATTATTAATCCAACGCAATAGAATGGGGTAGAATGTGTGTCCATCCGTTTGTGGGTACAGCTCTTTACATTTCTTTAAAGTGCAGAGTACGCCAATCCAAGAATACCATCGTCACTGCTACGGCTACAGGCTACATGGATAGTCTCCCTCTGTGGCCCTTTGGAGAAGGGAAACCATCAAATATCATCCATAAACTAGTTTTTTTTTTTTTACAGTGTACACAGGAGACCAAGGAGGAAATAATTTCCCTCAAGGCCTATATCATCTTTGGGGATGCTGTGTGGAGGGTCTTTTAGAGGATAGGAAGGAGTGAACTTGGGTCTTGAAGAGACCCATGTTATAGGATGGAGAAAACACAGAGGCCGGTAGATCATTCCACAGCCGAGCTGTTGAACACAAGAACGAGTCGTAGAAGCGACCCGTTCTCATGTGACAAATGTCAACCATGTGCAAATGTTGGGCGCGCGTTTGGCGTGTTTCCCGGCTATGCACCGGTGCCGAAGGGATCAATGACGCTAGTTCCTCGGAGCATCTTCCATTAAAATACCGGTAGAACAAGGACGGCATTCCCACCCGACGTCTGTGCTCCAAAGATTGCAACCCATTTGTTAAGATAGGCGAATCTATCAAACGGACCGCCCGTTTCTGCACAGAGTCAAGGTTTTTTTTCAGATATTTTGGGACTCCCAACCAGAGGTGGCTGCCAAATTCTACAATGGGGCGCACTTGCGATTTGTACAGGGTCAGCAGTTGTGTACTATTAAAGTATCTGCGGGCTCTGTACAATACGCCCAGCTTCTGAGAGGCTAACTCGGGCCTCGATGGAGCCCCCATACCTGAGCTGGTCACTTAAGGTTACACCAAGCATATCAATGGAGGGCTTGTTGGGAAGATTGCTTCCATTAAAGGAGACTAGATTATCATTTCGATCCCTTTTAGACGTAATCAGACATGATTGGGTGTTTGAAACATTAAATTCGATGAGGTTATTCTTACCCCAAGAGGAGACCCTCTCAAGGTAACCGTCCATTCTCTGTTTCAAAGCCCTCCGAGCCGTTGGAGTTTGTGTGCCCTTTATTTTTCATTTCTCTCTTAAGGCGATGCAATGGCAAGTAATGCAAAATCATGTGTTTTCAGTTTGAGAATTTGATGGCCTAGAAATATCATAGATGTTTTTATCAAACACTGCAAGTAGAACACACCTCGGCCTTTCGTTTAACCGGGCTTTTTTTTGGTGTGTCTTTTTACAAGCCTAGAAAAAAATATAGTATCAGACATTAAAAAAATGTTTGAAGCGCAAACTCTCCTACTTACGAACCTCTTTTTCAATATTGTCGTATTGTTCATTGTGGTAAATTAAGTTTTTTAGAACATGACCGTAAAACATTTTAATAATCATGTCTGAACTTTACGGAATAGAATAAAACACGCATTTTTGTGATGGTTTTTTTGCGTAAATCGAAACATGCGGCCGATGTTAAGCGCGAATCTCAACCTTGTCGCCACCTGCATAAAGAAGCGCGTGATTTCGTTGAAATTTTAGCCGGTGGATCGCCTTAATGGATGAACTTATTTTACTGGGTAATCTTTTTCTATGTTTTTCTATTCTTTTTTCTTCCTCTTATTTTACATACCTATTGGTGTTTATTTGTTTGTATTATTATCACTTATGGTACGTATTGCATTGCACTACCTCTGCATACCTTCCGGAATAAAGTACTATTATTATTATTATTATTTAATTTTAGAGTATACGCCATAAAATAATCTCAGATGCGTCTTTAAAAAATAATGGAAATCGCGAGACTAAACTTGGACAGGCTATACCTCTTCACCCGGCTCGCTTACTCGTCTATCGTTTATCCAATATTTTAATCTCAATCGTTAAATATATACACCTATAATAAACCAACCTCCGAATTAATATAGGTCCATTATCATACACATTCCTTAGACACCATAATACAGGGCCATTCAAAATGATAGACTCAATTTCGTATCGCTATATTTCCCGAAGTATACGCTATTATGTGAATGATCTGCATATGGTCCAAACGATGACCGTTTAAAAAACAGAATTCTATTCAGGAGGAGTCCTGGAAATGGACCACTTCCGGTGTCGTTTTTTAAGAATAAAATAACCAACGTGTCACCCAACCAAAACCAACGGCAATAGTTCACGACTAATTAGTTATGATAAAAAAATGTCATCTGCCAAATTTTGCACAAGTACCTGAGAGATGACCTGAAAGGTCACCTCCAGAGGCGATGAAATAACCCATCCGTCACCTGAATGAAACAAATGCCAGAATGTAGGTAAGGATTCCCTGTTTACGAATATATCACTCTGCCAACCTAATAATGAGGAGAAACAGGCGCGATTATTCGAGCGAAAAAATACTTTACTCCGAGTAATTCTTCTTAAATTACCTGTTGAATAATAATATGAAATTTGTATTTTATATGTATTCATTTAGTTATTAAAATTTTACAAAACTAATAAGACAATATGTGATGTTTTTCTGAGTCCTCCTCACTAGGGGTTCCGGTGGTGAGGCGGATTAGGTTTTATTTAAAAATTGATTGTTCTAAGCTCCTACGAAGTTCTTTTCAAGATGCTGGATGATTCCTCTTCTTTGATCTCTTTGAGCCAGGTTTTGATTATCATATACTAAATTATTACATGTAGATGAATCTATCTATGCATCACTTGATGAGTGCAATGAGGACGTGAAAAACAAATAAATCTATGAGAAAATCATTTTTTAGACCTAGAGTAGTTAGTGTTCATGCACCAATAGGTATATCCGAGAGAAGTCACATCAGGGAGGAGTCCATTTCCAGGACTCCTCCTGAACAGAATTCTGACAGACTACATTTATTTAACTAATCTTATTTGGTGTTAACGCCCAGTACTCATTTGGTTGAGAGGTGACGTATTGGTTAGGTTATTTGACGATCATCGCTTAGACTAATAGCAATTGAAAGAGGAGGTCTGAAAGTTTCAAATCCCACCGCTAGATTATAGTTGTGCAAATGACCGCTAGAGTGCTCGTGCGGCCAAGCAGCCATTTCGCGACAGTTGTGAGTAAAATGGCTACTATGCAGCACAAGGTTTTCATCGCCATTTTAACATTGAACCTCTATCACCAATTTGAGCAAAAAGTGCAGGCCGACCGCGTGCAGCAGAGGAGAATGTGCGATATTGAGTCCATCATTTTGAATAACCCTGTATAAGCTCTATACTATAAATCCCTAAAAGTAATAAAAAATTAACATTTTCTCAGATCTCAAGAGGCCGAGTAATCCCGCACATAGGCCGTGAGAGATTATCACAAGATAATTGGAAGGAGGATAATAAGTTAATTGCGTAACTATATTATTGATAACAATAATTTTACATAAAAGCCATTATCAGTATGTTGACCTCTTTACACGGTTTTATGGAGATTTTTTATGTTATATCATAAAGTGTGTGTTGCATACATTAAAACCTTGAACCAATTGCAGCGATATCAAGAATAATAATATGACGTGGTGAAATATAAATTCAACAAATAAATTGGAAAATGTTTAACACTCCCGTTCCGAGGGGGGTAATACACTTACCCCAAAAGTGAGTTTTGTGTAACATGTAAGTTGTTTTTTTACATCACATACTTTATAATTAATGTAATTCTAGAAAAAATATTCGGTAATCGATTTGCATTTAAAAAAATATTATTCCATTACTATTTTTTTTAAGATCATTTATTATATCGACCCCTTGGAATAACAAGGTTCCATCTGACGAAGCAATGTTATGCGATAATGAGAAAGTTACGTTCTATAGAGCACATTATCGCATGACATTGCTGTGTCAGATGGAACCTTGTTATTCCAAGGGGGCGATATAAAGAATGTCCCGGGCGGGCGGCTTTTGTTTGTTTTGTATACAAAAATACAGTTTTGTTCCGAGATTGATGAAATTTCACACACTTGAAGTTCAAAATAACAATGAGAAAAATTAGTGGGTAGTGGTAGGGGTAGTGGTAGGGGTAGGGGTAGTGGTAGGGGTAGTGGTAGGGGTAGTGGTAGGGGTAGTGGTAGGGGTAGGGGTAGGTACTCCAAACCATTTGTACTTCCGCTAGTATTAAATAAATCTATAAAAATTACTGTGTAATTGCTCTCCCCTCCCCCCTTCCTTGATGTGCGAATACCCCATTCATCCCCACTACTTTTTTAATTTCCTCTCCGCAGACAAGCTGCAAGTGCAGTCATAAAAGATGCATTTTCACAGGAAAGTACGACAATTATATATTTGAGTCACGTTCGTCTCTATCTATTTAACCGTATTGCATTATTTAATGATTGACTGCTAGCCGAAGACGGGCGATGTCCGGTTAAAGCGGTAGTAACTGTTAATCCAAGTGTTACCGGAAAGGGATAAGCACGATCGCTTTGCGATTTTATGGGGGACCCTAGTGACCCACATTCAGATCGTAAGTAATTTTTTTTACCTTCAGGTACGTAAAGGTTCTGTACATAATAAACCTTCATACTTTGTTAACATGCTTTATATTTGCAAGAGGAAATGTATCCTATTTTATATGAAGGAAAATTACTCATATTGATTGGGTGTAATATTAAAGTTATAAAAGATCAACCAGCAAATTTTGAAGGTCAATATTTACCGATTTATTAGGGAGCGGATTTAAAACATATTTTGAACATATTTTACAATGATCATTTTTGTTTCCCTCTGTAACACGTTTCTAGTTAAGTTGATGGAACACTGATTTCTAAGCAATCTCTTGAACCCACAAAAAACTGCATAGTAAATTCAACTATGTATTCTGAATTACTTTGCCTATTGCAGTCCTGCAATTGGTTTGTATTGCGAAGTCAACTGGTCTTTGTAGGGAGGTTCTCACCCGATTTGACCCACTCTGAGCCTTACTCTCTTCGAAAGTCGATACGCTTACTGTTTTTTGGCGTGCCAACACGTTCCACGTCCCGTTTTGACTGCAAATCGACCTTATTGTGTTCGAAATTAAAGGGGCTTAAAGACGATTTTCCCTTGCAGGTACCTTGTCTGAATCGCTGGCCAGACCGTATTATTGTGTAGGGAATTAAAGGAGTGCAAGGTCGATTTTCCCTGCAGACCCTGCACTGAATTTCAAAATTTACCGTATTACTATAAGTATTAGTGAAGAAGGGAATACGAGTATGTACATTTTGTTTTTTTATTGAGTCCGTCCCAACTAATCCCTCCTGTCCTGAGCCAGTGAAATGAGTAGGGGAAGGGAACGAAATGGGGAAGAGGAAGGTTGGAAGGTACCTGGCTACGCAGATTTGGCCATTAAGCATGGATATTACCATTTCAAACAACGCTTCGATTCTGAATGGTGGTCTTTCACCAGGGCGATACAATTAGTAAGTACGTCTCAGAATTCTATACTGTGGATATTTAAAAATATCTACCACTACACATTCGTTTTTATGACAGCTGGGCAGTCTTTTTATAGACACACAACTAGAGAAGTTAAATTGGGACACTTGTGAATCCATAATGTATGTCTGTTCTGGTCAGTTACCACCTTTAGGTGCTTTTTTAGACAATGCAGGTGATCGTGTCAGTTATTATCTGTTATTTGTGGTGCACCACAATCTTCATTTCTGGTTTGTTTCAACATTTTCTTACCTGGAATGAAGCATGTGCGAAGGACCTGATGGACTCATCAGTGTTGTACATGGCTAAGGAGATTCCCGGGCCCTTAAAGTTGAAGAGAAGCTGCTTCTGGACGGTGCCATCATCAGCTGTGTAGACCATCTCCACCTGGGGGAATAATGTTAGTTAATAACAGTGGGAATCCTTAATATTGACGGACGTAGTGAGGCGAAAGAAGAGGGAGTGGTAAAAGAGAAAGGATGGAGAAAGGTTGGGAGAATCTGGCTAATCTGACTAGCTCAGGTCTATGCAAATAAAAATATTATTTTGAATACAATAATTGTTATAGTAGAGTTCCACAGGGATCTCATTTAGAGCCTCTTCTGTTTTAATATAAATTAAAGTAGAATAAAAACTATATATTTATTGCTTTTATGTTATACACAAATAACAGACCAGCATTATGTTTAAAATACAATATAATAAAGGCAATAGAATATAATAAATAATGTGTCATCATGCTTTTTCCATTATTTTTTCTTCTTAATTTTTTTTTCAACTTATGTACATTGATCACAACATGCATGCGCCTAAATATAATAATTTTGCCCTACATTTGTATGATGATTGTAATTTATTGTTGTATTATATTATATTGTTGAAATAAACTCCAGCTGACAAGCTACTTGCAGTGGCTTAGCGGGTATAAGTTCCCACTGTATATAATTAATATTATACAATAAAAAAAAAATTAAAATCTATCTTTCAATACAGATTTACACCCCGCCTCCAAGATAGTGATTGAGTAAATGGGCAAAGTATAAAAGAACTGATCAAATTGAACTTCTTCATAATAAAATGGAATTCTTGGTTGGAAAGAAGAAATCAACCTCACTAACAAATATAAATTTTAATAATTAGAAAAACGCCATCATAGTCACAAAGAACCAAACAAAATGATATTTGAAAAATTTTGGCTGTTACAGCAGTATTGCTTTCTTGGAACAATATGAAGACCAAATTAGAAAAATGTTTACCAAAAGACTTGATAAGGGACATGGTGAAACCTACCTTTCCAGGCTTGCCAATGATCATATCCTGTGCCTTGTACTGGTCTCCGTGGGCGTGGCGACCAATCACGATGGGCTTGATCCATCCGGGCACGAGCTTGGGGATGGTCTCGCAGATAATGGGCTCCCTGAACACTGTTCCACCCAGGATATTCCTGATTGTTCCGTTGGGCGACAGCCACATCTTCTTCAGCTTGAATTCTAGAAGAGGATGGATTTGGTAAGGTAAAAAGAAAACAAAAAGACACTGGCAAAATACGTCATTTTGAGCAAAGTAACAGCATAGATTAAAAATTAGGTGTGGTGGTTACTGCACAATTTGATGGTTTGAACAGTTTCTCAATGCTGCATTGCAGCAAAGAAATTGACTTTTTGTATTTCCATGCTCGCTTCCTCAAGATTATGGATTCTAGTCTTAAAGCTATTCTTTCGGAATTCTGCCGGGTGTCATCAAATGGTCAGATAGAAATGCAGAACGGATACTGAAGACGAAGACTTCTCTTAAGATATAACTCCAAGGTGTGGTCCTGCCGCTGAGAGCTCCATTATAACTACTCTTTCTGTTGCATGCGTCGTTTATGAGAAACAGGGAGAGGTTACAACGGAGCTACCAGTGGTATGCCTTTACTGCAGTTTTAGATGTTCCAAAGACAAGGCGTAGAAAATGAGTGATGAATCCATGACACATTTTCAGCTGTAAATCAAGAATCAGAAGAAAGGATTGGGTTACAAACCTTCCACCCTCTGTTCATCAGGAGTAATGGTGGCACACTTGATGCCAACGTTGTACTTGAGGATGGCGTGGGCCGCATCGATGGTCACCTGATCCTCAGTGGCGTCCCTGTAGGGGAGACCCAGATCGTAGTACTTGCAGTCTACCTATTAAACAAACATGATAAGGCAGTTAGTAGAAATTTACATAATGATGGAAATTATATAGGTATCGTTGCCATCCACGCAAAAGTCACCACTAACTACCGTAGTGACTTTTGCATCTTAAAGAACATAATTTTACACTTTAGGTGACATACTCAACACAAAACTGCCTTATTCAGGATTGGTGATGATATTGTGTAATGTGGTTGATAGTCATGTTGACTTAAAACTTTTCTAACGTACAAACAGGTGGCGTTTGAATTCCACAAAGGACACTGGCTTACTACATCTTTCACCTGTCTATATCTTCTGTAGTGTTCTGGTTTATTAGCTATATAGATAATTCTTTAAATCCTACAAATCATACTGAATTACTCTCTATTCCACCAATCTATATTACCTTTGAATTTGTTTGGTTTTATCGGCTAATGCCTGAGACACTGTTAATTCTATTGAAGTAAATTGAATTAATTTAAAAACAAAAGGGATCTTAGATTGGAGCCCTGTGGAAACCCAATAATACTAATCCAAAACCCATTTTATAATATTTGTTTAGTTACAATTAATTTTCACATTATTTTAACAATTTTTGTATCTACAGCTTTAGCACAAAGATGCGGGCAAAGAAATGGTTTTAAAATAACAGACATATTTGACAAACTAATTAATTTCTAATTGACGGATGATAGCCCATAAACACACGTTTTTGCCACAGATATAAGTGATTCATTGCAAAATATAAATCAAAATAATGCGTTCTGGGTCATGTTGAAACATTGACCCAAGTCTTTGATTGATAAGGCGCTAATACAACTTTGATGGAAAATAGAGGTCACAACATTGCATCTGCGATATCTGATATGTTATTTGTAGACTCCGTATCAGACTGCATATAGCTGATAACATTATGCGAATACTACAATATGATGCTGAGTAACGTACTGATAAAATAGATATCTTGAACTCACAAGGAATGTTGTCTTCATTTACTGCTAAAGATAACAGACACTAAGGAACTGGTAGAAACAGCTAGTTTCATTGTATTAATTGTATCTGAAGCTCTCATTGAATGAAGACCCGGAGTAGTACACTCGAGCGGAGATCATCAACATCGATGGGCCGATGATTTGATTGAAGAAGATTGTTGGCATTGGATGGGTGAGAGTCGTCAAGAATCGACCAAACGGGAGAAGTTTGAGGGAGACCTTTACCCAAAGCTGGAAGTCCAAAGGCTCATGAAGAATAATAACCTTCAAGAGTTTTATTTGGCCGGAGCAAGTGGAACTATTGTGAGACTGAATGATTTAGGAGGGGGAAGTCGAAAAAGGAGGATGGTAATAAGTGCCTAGCGATTTAATTGTATTTCAGTATATGTCGATCATGAATGGTGATCTCTCGCCAGGGCGGTATAACAAATGACAATCCCGTTGTGTCGCAAGATCCAATGTAGAATTTTTACCTTGACATAGGGGAAGATAAGCCTTTCCTTGATCTTCTCCCAGATGATCCTGGTCATCTCATCACCGTCCATCTCCACAATGGGGTTGGCTGCCTCCACTCGCTTTGCGGCGCCATCTGTCAACAAAATCAAATAGTTAAATCAAAAACAATGACAACCATAAACCATGGACAAAAAATACAAAATAAGACTCTAGAAACATTTGATTCGCTTGATCATGCCATGACTTCCGTGGATGTTCTAGATTTCTTCTATCCCCTTTCATTTTCACTCTTATCTTAGTTCATAAGCTGTATACATTTTGGAGACGTATATTGACTATAAACAAAACATCTTTTTCACAATAGTTTCGATCCATTTCTTTATTTCACTCACAAACATTAGTACCTGTAATGCTCGTAAATATAGATCATTGCGAAAGTAATGCAGAAAAACACAATGAGGAAAACCTGAAAATATCGCGTTATTTTTTGGTAAATTTGCGTCATTTTGGTAAAATTCGCGTTATTTTTTTTTTCAAGTTTTGTTATCTTTCATCAAAAGTGGTGGTATTTTGCAACAAGTATTGTTATGTTCCCCTTTTTGATATTTTGCAACAAAAGTGGCATATACGTATTTTTTTAGTATTATTATTACATATTTGAAAAAAAAAAAACATAAACTTTCATCATTTTTGTTGCAAAATACTACCGATTTTGCTGAAAAATAAACCCATTTCCCAAAAAAAAAACGCGAATTTTACCGAAAAATAACACCACTTTTCCCAAAAAATAACGCGATTTTTTCAGGTTCAGTGATTATTGTTGCCACTCAACGTTAATACCGCGAAAAAATGTCAATTATTTTTTTTTTAATTGCCAAAAATGACGCAATGCTACATTGTTTTCGGGTGTTTTAAAATACAAAAAATATTATTTAGATATGAGTAAGTATTCTTGTCTTATACACATTTTCAAAAAAATTTCATAGTGACAAAACAGAACACGATAAAAGGATAGGTTATGTTTGATTTGTTTGTTTGTTATTTTTCGTAACTTTTCTTCGACGTTCTGTTTTATCATGGGAACCAAAAATATACATATCGCAAACGAAGTCAATTGAATCCAGTTAACTCAGGATGCGGGTTCATTGCCTGCGCGAAACAAATTAGTAATCTCCATATTATCTGCACAATAAAAAACATACGGGCAAAACCAGACACGTCCGATCGGCAATTCGCAACACAAAACCATGATCTGTCCTAAAGTTCGTGCCCGAAATGCCGAATTATATTGAAATACCATACATACAACAAACAATATTATGACAAAAAAAACGTCCCCAAAATTTTTATTTATTTATTCACTAGGTGCCCATTCAAATTAAACCAAAATCGATCATCAAAATTTGGTCTTGATGCTTCCCAGCTGATCAAAATAACCAAACTAATGATTTTATCAAACGCCGACGGGCCGAGAATCGCGCAGTAAAGGTTGAGAATACACGGACTGCTTCAACAAGGCACAAGCAGTCGATATTCATACGAAATACAGAGAGCAGTATTGTTTTTTCCGTGTAATATACAGTCACTGCTTGAAGCTGTGCATATCGACTGCTTGTAGCAGTCCGCGTGTTACTGCAGCCAGTAGCAAGGACAGCTACTAAATCGTTTAGATAATTTTAAGCCACTGTCCGCGTCTGGACAAAGCGTAGCAATTTAGTTGACTGGATTTTCTATTTTTTCGCTGCGCACGCATCTTTGTAGTTAGGTGGTGGCTATTTTTGCACTAGAACTACTTTTACTACAAATACAAGAGTATAATAAATCACTTGCTTAGGACAGTGATTTAGTTATCGCTTGTCACTATCCCTGCTAATGGCTACGTGTAACTTACGTACGATTGATAACGCTTTTGGCAATATTAAAAGAGATTAAAATTTCGACTGAAATGAAATTTTATCCATAATGACTTGAGTTCTAATTCTCAGCGTGGGACAATATTATATTACAGTGAAATTAACGCAAATTGACAATGAAACATTTCGTTAGGAGATCTAAGGGCGGCCTTGGAGATGATGCAGTAACTTCTACCGGCAATTCATTCAACCCGTCCCCATGACGAGAGTTTACAAATTTACGTACAAGAAGAATAAGTGCTATTTATAAAAAGGACTAAGGTTAGTATGTTTCACAAAAAAATCAAATAATGTAACATTGTCACCAAATAACCAATCAACCCCATTTTTTTATGCGGTGCCTGTTTCATACAAAACTGAATTTTGGATTGGAGGACAAAATACCCATCCAAACTGAATGATCTATTTTTTTTTTAAATTAAAGGTTTAGTAAATATCTAGTACGGTTGAGAAGTATTTTATTTATTTTTGTTTTAATTTTTTAAGTATGTGCCATGAAAAAAAAATCAATTTTCATAATTTTAGAGGCAGCTTAGAAAATTATTTGCGGGTTTATCGTACTTTAAAAAATATATCACATTGCTATGTAAGTATGATTACATAAAAATAAAAATAAAACATTTAAAAAAAAAGATTTTTTCGGGTCGATATTTTAAATTCTGTATGGCAAATTTGTGTTCCATCTTAAATTGGTCGTTTTTAATTTAATTTAAAGTCCACCATAATGCTTATTTTAATATTTTAAAAATAAAATTAATTTTAATTTCATTATATTTTCAAAGCAGATGGGTTAATTTTTTTTTTAAATCACCGTTAGCCCCTAAATAATTGTTAAAGATGCTTCTAAAATCGCGAAAAATCAATTCCTTTAATGGCCGATATTTCAGAAGGTAAAACAAAAATAAATAAAATACTTCTCATCCGTACTAGATATTTACTAAACCTTTAATTAAAAAAATAGATCATTCCGTTTGGATGGGTATTTTGACCTCCAATCCAAAATTCAGTTTTGTATGAAACAGGCACCGCAGCCGTTCCTCTTAAACGCCGGTTCTAGGTCCATTTCAGCCTTTTAAATAACTCTCATATTTGGATGATTTGTATAGCGCGATTTTTGTGAAAAATCACTTCAGGGGTTTTGTATACTGCCATTGTGTTTGATCGAAATGAAACGCCGATGATATACATTTTTGTGTTAGAAATTTAAGGCCCGAATGGCCAGACTTTTGGATCACGAAACACGCCCGCATAGCATTTCTTGCCTTTTCATGCGTAAAACAGTGACAGCTGTCAAATATCTAAACCGGACGAAAATCATTATAAAAAATAGAACATGTCGTATTTTCCATATTGAATACGTATGGAAAAACGGCAAGTGTGAAATCCGTACGAAAAAAAGTATTGCATAAAATGTGTGGTAGGGTATGGAATGAGCCTTTTTGTGAGTTGCTTATTGGGTTGGGATCCGTGGGCAAAAGAAACAGTAAAAGGGAGTTACAGCCGAAAACCATATAAAAACCTTTCAGAGGTCAAAGCAAAGGGAAAAGTATGAGGTCACTTTTTGTGAGGTTTTTTTTTGTGACAGAATTTGTATTATTTGCACGTAAGCCACCGCAGTTCGACAATAGTAACTTTGCAGTCGGTATAAGTACAAAATACAATATCTATCTATCTAAGCATCACGCCGTTGGCACGCATTTCTTGCTTCATTCATTTTTTTAGGCATCCCCATTTTTTGTTCAAAAACGATCAAGTTTAAATGAGCCCAAATGAAAATTTTTTGAGTTTAGTTTCGTTCTGCCCTGTAAGGGGGATGCAATGGGAAGTAATGCAAAATCACGTGTTTCTGTTTTGAAAATTGGATGGCCTAGAAACATCATAGATGATTTAATTAAATACTGCAAGTACGAGTAGAACACACCTTGACTTTTCGTTTAACCGGTGATTTTTTGGTGAGTTTATAATCCTAGAAAAAAATAAAGTATCAAACCGGAAAAAAATGTTTGACCGTTTTAGAGCTGTACTGATTTTGCAAGTAGGTGCGTGTAAACAGCTATTGATAATTTGTGTTATTAATAAATACATATGATATTAACTAAAAATGCAATAACTTGGTCAAATATCAACCAAACTTAATTATTCTTTTTGATATTAAACGTAAAAAGAATTGTATCCCATGCATCTAATAAAAAAACTAAAAGTACTAAATATATAGAGAAAAAAAATAGAAAATTATGTCGCTTCACAATTGTGTGTTTCCCGTGCAAAGGTCATGTAGTCCCGTCTTACAGAGGACGCATATGAGGAAGATTCACTTTCTATTCGCATTCTATTATTGCGATGGCCAATAATCGCACTTCCGTCATCAATGTCTCCATTTTTCAGATCGAAAGGCTCATCGTCCGTAATGTCGGTGTCCTTTGATACATCGTCCGCGATAGAACTAAGATCCGACATGGTGAAATGTATCGTTTTAATTTATTATGTCCTAACAGGACAAACAATACATATATATATATATATATATATATATATATACAAGATATACGCCAACTGCGATACACCACTCTCAAATGGAACACGTCCGAGTAAGGATCAACAAACGCATACTGAAGAACGCAGCAAAAAACGGTTAAGCGGGAATTTCAACCTTTTTACCACCTCCATAAGGAGTGCGTGATTTCGTTCGAATTTTACAAAGTGGATCGCCTTAAGTTATCATTGCGAAACAGCAAGCTGTAGATTCGATTACGAAGGTAATTTTCTTATCATATAATTTTTTTTTTTTTAAATCAGTAGTTAGTTACCTACGATAATATTCCGTTATTTATTATTGTTCATTTTAACAATGCATTATTTCAGAAATATGTACGTGCATTCAGAAAATAAATAAGTAAATTGGTTTGTATTATTTATTACTAGTGGCGGTTCGTGGCCTCTCACTGGAAATTCAATCGGAGTTAAAAAAGGAAGAAAAAACATTCCCTCACCTACAAAATTTTGTGTTTTTTTCTTCATAATTATGTATGTTTTTCCCTTAGAGTAGGTTTTTCCCTAGGAATCTAAAGGAATTTCATCATATCACTGCCCTAGAGATTAGCGATCAGCGATTAGGATATAATATTTTTTTAAAGACGTAAATCATAATTTAAGCAAGAAACTGGCAACATTTTCAATTAACTTATAAAACGCAAATCCCATTGTCGCTGCACACCGGGCAGCTAACAGATTTCTAAGGTTTGCAAGCTTCCAAGGTTTAACGCTGAAGCGCAACGAGTATTTTGTATGAACTATTTCTTAGATCAGAAAGTCCTATAGGTGCTGAATTCATAACGCACGTATGGGATTAATTTCGTATGGGAATTTGAATAGCGCGCCATTTAAAGTGTGGTAAAATAATAATACAAGCTTGTCTTCTTTTTCTACGGGAGTTCACTACCTAATACAATATAAAAAAATAAAAACTCTGCACATCTCGCGAATTCGAATATCACCGTTCACCGTAAAGAGCAAGATTAAGAAAGGAACGCTTGAAGACTCTCAGCAGAATACACGTTAGAAGAAGTGGGCACGTCCCGGGAAGACAAATTAAGAGTCAAAAGATAGAAGAGTATGTACCTATACGAAAAGACGAACGAACGTGAAAGTGAACCAGTGAAAAATAATAATTATGAAACATGAAACCGAAAAGATACAGAAAAGAAAAAGTGCTTCAAAATTCCAGTTTCTACAGTAACCTTTTTCTTCTCTGTGTCTTTTCGGTTTCATGTTTCATTTTGAGAGATAATATTATCTTCAATGATTAAAAATATATTGCAATAAGGTTTATAAACTTCAATAAGTTGTTAGAAAATTGAAAAATATTTTGGCTTTAATATATATGTAAATAAATTCAGATGGATCAACAAACGCCCAATCTGAACATACAAATTTGATTATACATGGAGTGTATAAGTCGTTATTTAAAAGTTAATCAAACAATGTCAAGACGCCCTACTTGGTTGGTATCATCGGATCGACGTCGCGCGGCTGTTTGAGCGTAAAATCTTCCTGTATAAATTCATTCCGTGTGACGTGACATCACGCACCCCCCCCCCCCCCCTGCCACACCTCCTTTTGTTTTAATTATCTATTAATATATACATGTGCCATAAAAAAACACCGCAAAAAATAATATACGTAGCATCCGGTGTGCTGAGCGGCTACTGATAAATTATTGATAAACCAAGCACATGTTTCTTATATCCAGTGAGATTTAAAATTATGACATGGCATTCTTTTACTAAACTGATAAAAAATAACCTACCATAAACGTAATATTTATTGCGGGTAATAAATTTAAGTATTACGTTGAATATGACATTATAAAAATATATAATAAAGGGTCCGCCAAATAACTTTTTTTTTTGAAAATGCTATAAAAAAAAAACTACTGAATATTTTCTCAAATTTCTTTTTTTATTTATAAGTACAATCCTTCCGGTTAATAATGGAAAATAATTTCATTCAAATGGCTGCCTCGGCTGGCCATGCAGTAGCCTCCACGATCGGTCCAATTTTTAAGCACATTATCGATTGTGTGCAGCTGTATTTCACCAATGGCTTCACGAATATTGTCCTTTAAAGCGTCAATTGTCTCTGGCTTGTCGGCGTAACATTTATCTTTGAGGGCACCCCACAAATAATAGTCCAACGGTGTCAAATCGCAGCTCCGAGGTGGCCAAACGACATCAGCTCTGCGGCTGATAATGCGATCTTCAAAAACAGGGCGCAAAACATCGAGTGTAGCTTCGGCTGTGTGGCACGTAGCGCCGTCCTGTTGAAACCAATGTTGCCAATATCCTCCTCTTCAATTTTTGTGAACAAAAATTCGTTCAACATGGCCCGATAACGATCGCCATTGACTGTAACGGCCACTCCTTGCTCATTTTCAAAGAAAAATGGCCCAATTATGCCTCTGGACCAAAATCCGCACCAAACAGTGACTCGTTTTGGGTGTACCGGCTTTTCAATGTATGCGTGCGGGTTTTCTGTGCCCCAAATACGACAATTTTGCTTGTTTACATACCCGCCAAGATCAAAATGAGCTTCATCCGAAAAGATGATTTTTTTTGGCAAAATCGGCATCTTCTGTAAGTCGATCGCAGGCCCACTCAGCGAAGCGAAAACGCATTGGATGGTCAGTTGGCTTCAACTCCTGAACCAATTGGACTTTGTATGGCGTCATACCAAGGTCTTTATGCAAAATTCGTCTCAATGATGTCTCCGAAATGTTCAATTGTTGAGAACGACGGTGAATTGATGTTGATGGCGCTTCACGCACACTTTCTGCCACAGCATCGATATTCTCGGGTGTACGCACTGTTTTTGGCTTTTCACGCTTTGGTTTATCGATGAGGATGCCAGTTTCTTTCACTTTTTTCACAAGATAACGAACATACGGAGCTGACGGTGCTTCTCTTCTTCCAAAAACCGTACGCAATTTTCGCACACATTCTGCAACATTACCATGATTTTAAAAGTAATGTCGCAATATTTCCCAGCGTTGTTCAAGCGTATACACAACCATATTCGCTCAGCGGAAGGATAAAACTAATTATCTGTCAAATCAGACATGAGCTAAGTGTTACCATTCACGAAATAAGCACTAGTTGAAAAAAAAAACTTTAGATGGCGGACCCTATATAAAATATTAATCTGTCAAATATGTCTGGCGGAACATGGAATAAGGAACTGCAGTGAAAAATATATATTCATATGGATCAACAAACGCCAATTCTGAATATATAACTTTCATTATATATAATCGTAGAACTTATAAATCGTTATTTGAAAGCGAATAAAAAAACATTTCATCAAAACACCTTTTTATGTTGTTACCACTGCATTTGGAACATCTGACGTCATTCTGTTTTCGGATTAGTATGGGTATTTAAATTTTTGATTTTGTTTTGTATTTTTTTTTTGTTTTGGCGAAATTTAAACTTAATTTGGGTGACTTCAAGCTCTATAATTGTTGTTCAATATAAAATGAAAGAAATTAGAGTATTCACGAACAAATCAATTATCAATACGTATATATCATGATAATGTTGCTCAATACTATTATTATTCTTTGAGTTAAAGTTTCTAAAAGGGTTTCTAAATTTTATTACTTATGTTAAGTTATGGTTTACCATGAATAGAATATAAAATTATGTACGGTAAAGCTCATCCTTGTATTGACATTTGACATTCTAACCTAAAAACTGATACCGACCGGTCATAGATTTGGAGCGTTTTAGCGGACTTTGAAAAATTGAATATTATTTAACTATAAAAACTACTTAAAAAAAAAGAATTATACTGGTATTTAAGTTTGAATGTCAATAAGATTTTTTTTTAAATGGAGTGGAATTCATTATTTTGAAGAAAGTTATTTATCTTTTTACTTGTACTATCTATCATGTATGGAATCGGTGACCGGATAATTCATCCCACGTATGAATCGAATCTCCTTTTAAAAGTGATACAAGGTCATTAAAGGGCCGCATAAACCTAATTAAACATTTTTTTATTAATAAATTAATTAGGCTTGGTTAGATTAGGTTTTCAGGCTATTTTTTGTTTTGTTTTCATAATTTTTTTAATGACTTTCTCACTTTTAAAAAGTATGCTGATGCATGTGTATTGATTTATCATGGAACCTATAGAATCACCCCTGAAGTTTCTGTACTTTACCTTGGACACCCTGTAGAATCGCCCCTGAAGTTTCTGTACTTTACCCCGGACACCCTGTATAATATTAGACCACTTAAAAGCAAATAAAAACGTTTTCGCTGTGTGCTTTTTATACGACAATAATGGTTCAAGTATACCAGAAAAAACCAATGTCAAAGACACACATTGTGTTACCTGATTTAACATGAATATTAATGACTGATAAAAAAAAATCGTTATAAATCGTTTAAGTATATATTTTAGCATAATTCTTTTTGCACTTACTTATCACCATCGTACTCCGAATAAATTTATATAATAATTATTCAAATCACCTACAGAAATCAGATTTATTGGATTTCTATGATTGCGATTTTCGAAGTATTAACTTATTTTAATCGGATTTGATGATACCCAATTTTTTCAGGACAGTTTTATTTTCCTTTTTACACAATCAGCGGTAAATACTCTCAGTGTTATTTGCGAATTAACATGTTTATTTAATTATTAATTGTTTTTGTGTTTAATTTGTAGAATTTCATTTTTTTAATTTAATGTAAATCAAATTTAATAATGTTATTATTAAGTTCTGCAAGAATTTTTAGTTTTTATTATGTTTATTTAAAATTGTTAATTCAATGTTTTATACCCCGAATTGCTTTTCATATGTACCTGGCAGGACAAGACAGTGCCTAGCATTTTATTGTGACAATTCAACTTCAGCGTCGCAATATTATTCCCCTATGCGACGGATTCAACATCTGGGGAACATATACTTCGATGTTATTAACATTTTTGGTACATCAATGTTACAGTATAAGCATGCATTAGTAGGGTTTTTTTCATCGAGTAGAGTTAGCTTATTTGAAACTATTTAACTCTGGATGAAAGCGTCAAATTATGCTGTTTCTTTTTGTGTTATCTATTATAATACACGCGTACCATTTAAATATTATTTGTAAATGTGCATGAAAAGCCTGTAATGGGGGAAATATATATATATATATTTTTTAAATTGATGTTGTGGCGACTTTGCAGCATCGGTAGTAATTGAGTTCTATTTCCCATTAAAATATTAACTAAATACTCCAGATATGCTATGACGTCATATGTGCCGCATGGGACGTCATTGGAGAGCGAGCTTAACAGCTTTACTAATCTAGATACATGTTTGTACAATAACTAGCTTATGTATACCCGGTCTTGCTCGGGATTTTTCACTTGTCATTAGTGTGCCATAATTGATTCGACAGCTAAAGTAACTATCTCCAAATAAAGAAAGATTAATTTGAATATTTTATTTCATTCCAAACTTTTATTTTTTCAAAACATATCTAAATCATAAAGTTCTGTAGGTACCTACTCGTGTTTTCCATTTTGAAAATATTCTACCAAAAAAAACTTCTTCTTTTGAATATGCAATCTGTGGATAACCAGAGTGTTATATATATGGGCTAACCTAAATAAAACATGGCGGGTTCAATGTTTTTATACTAATTTTAAAACGTTACAGCAACAGTTTATTGGATTTCATTATATCTACTCTCTAAACCTTCCCGGCACTAATACGAACAAACTGTGCTAATTTCAGCGAAACCGGTACAGTAATTTTCAAGAAAATCGAGGACAAACAAACTTACATTCATTTTTATATATATAGATGACCCCCGCCACTCATGCGTAGGTTAAACGTTGTCATCAGCAAGGACAGTTATATCATGTGGTGACTAATGGCCGTTCTTCCCAACCCTGCTGAGCAGCAGTTGAGCTGAAATTTTGCCTCAACCCTGTTCAAATGCACAAATACGCTCCTCCCAACGAAATTCTCGATCAAATTTACGATCAATTAAAGATATCGATTTTTGTGGATTAAGTTCCCCTCAACAGATGACTAGTCATAAAAAGTGTCAACAGGGTGAACAAATGTCAAACGTCACTATTCATTCGCGATCTATTTACCGCGAGTCAAATATTGAATGACAAAGATTTATTTCCGTTTTCGAATGTCTAAACATATTTTATGTATGTTTTAAATAAAAACTGAAGAGAACGTAACTTTACTTATTATAAGCTACATTTTGTCTTGTTTTTCACGGAAGAGAAACGTCAGATGTACGAAACGAACCGTGCACTTTCGCGGCATTTACAAAAGTCTAGCTTTTTGAGATTTAAAATATTGGAATTGAGTTTTGTTTGGACACGCGGACACGCCAACGAGACACCTCTATCGGTTTATATCTGCAGTTTTTGTAATAACCGCGTGATTTGACAAGGTCTCCTTACACGATTCGCAGCTCACAGGAGAATTCCGATACAAATTAATATTACCTAAATAAAAGTAATAATATGGTTGGTTATCTTTGCGTGTAATTACTAGTAATTGCGTCAAGTGTCGAGGGTTACTTATATGACGAGAGGTAACTGATAGCAATGATAAGTCACACTGCATTCATATATCACGGTATTTCTAATAAACAGCTGTTAAACTACTACATATTTGTATGTAATACTAGCTGATGTGTACCCGGCTTTGCTCGGGTATATATAAAGTTTTGATGTTGTGAATTCTTGCTCGTCATTAGATAAAGAATAAGAAGTAATATTTTTACAGCGCCCTTGAGGTGATTTTTCACAAAAACGGCGCTATACAAATCATCCAATTATTGTTACTATTATTAGGGTGTAAATTTTTATTTAATTCAAAACGTTTATTTTTTCAAAACACATCTAAATTATAGAGTTCTTATGTAGGTACCTCCTACTCGTGTTTTACATTTTGAAAATACTCTATCCAAAAAAACTTTCTTCTTTTGCATATGTAATCTCTGGCTAACCAGAGTATTATATCTATGGGCTCACAAAACATGGCGGGTTTAATGTTTTTCATACTAATTTTACTTTCTAAACCTTCCCAGCACTAATAAGAACCAACTGTGCTATTTTCAGCGAAACCGGTCCAGCGGTTTTCGAGAACATAGAGGACAAAGAAACAAACAAACTTACATTGATTTTTATATATATAGATACAAATATAACAGTTATAAAAATATATATTCATATAGATCAGCAAACGACGATTCTGAATATGTGACTTTTATTATTTATAATTATACGTAGAATTTATAAATCGTTATTTAAAAGCGAATAAAAAATCTTCTCATCAAAACACCTTGTTATGTTGTTACCACTGTATTTGGAACATCTGACGTCAGGTGCGCATTCTGTTTTTGGATTAGTATGAATTTTTTATTTCGATTTTGGTTTGTATTTTAAACATGTATTTTTTTTAGTTTTGGCGAAATTTAATCTTAATTTGGATGACTTTGAGCTCTTCAATTGTTGTTCGATATAAACAAAAAAAACTATTAATTAAATAAATTAGAATAATCATGAGCAAACCAATTATCAATAAGAATATTATGATAATGTTATTGCTCAATACTATTATTAGTATAAGAAGAATTTGACGTCATATGACGACACATGCCCACACAGATGTCAATGTCGGTGCGCATGTGACGTCATGTGGCGGTTCTCATGACATCTGAATTCTTCCGCAGGTTAAACGTGATATTAGTAAATGTCAAATGTGTAATTTATAGTTATGTTATTATTTTTTTCAAGATAAGTTAATTGATAATTATAGGTACAAATAAACATAATATACATATACTATTGACGGTTACGATCCTTGGCTACGAATCTGAAGGTCGCGGGTTCAGATCCCGGCGTGCAGAAAAATTTATTTGATTAAATTGTGTTATTTCATAATTCGCTCATTTTAAATTATATTTAGTATATTTGTGGCACGTTCCAGAGTGGTAGATACTGTCAGTATCGCCCTGGTGAAAGACCACCATTAAGAATCAAAAAGTTGCTTGAAATGGCTTTAGTCGTGTTTGGTGACCAGATCTGAATAGCCAGGTACTTCTCTACCTTCCTTCTTCCGCATCTCCTTCCCCTCCTCAATATCTTCATCCTCACATCATACCCCAATTGGGGATGCCATAGTCTCACTGACTCCAGACGGTTGGGAGCAGTCGGGACTCGTGTGGTATCATATAAATAAAATACATATATTATGCCAAATTAATGTCTGTCCAATTAATATATGATTTTTGGTAATTTTTTCCAGTTGGGTGTAGTAAAGTAGATTGAATGAAATCCAATATGTAAAACTGTTGCTATAACGATTTAAAATTAGTATGAAAAACATTGAACCCGCCATGTTTTATTTAGGTTAGCCCATAGATATAACAATCTGGTTAGCCACAGATTGCATATTCAAAAGAAAAAGGTTTTTTTGGGTTTTAGAATATTTTCAAAATGGAAAACACGAGTAGGAACCTACTCAGGTACTTTAGGATTTAGATATATTTAGAAAAAATAAACGTTTGGAATGAAATAAAATATTCAAATGAATGTTTCTTTATTTGGAGATAGTTACTTTCGCTGTCAAATCAATTATTGTACCAGTGAACTTCTAAAAATACATTATTTCATTGTAACACTAGCACATACAGTATTTTAAAAAGTTTCTTTGAGAAATTCAGCTTTAAACCTACATTAAAAAAATATTTCAACAATTCGTCTCATATTTAAAAGCTAAAGGAGTTTTGTTTCTAATGTAAATTACCGCCATCTGTGAGCGCGCAGGGTTATAATCATGTTTCGAATACCCTTAATCTATTTCCATTGAGATAACCTTTAAATAACGAAGTGTTAGCTTTAGACCCTTTGACTTAGATATAAATAACGCACAAAAATTCTTCAGATAAGTTCAATTTTCAGAGTTCAACATAAAACTCAACGCTTGATAAAATTGTATAAATACAATGATAAGTAGCAAAATAATAGAAATATCCACTAACTATGGACATGGTCAAAACATCAAAATAGAAGTAAAATATTTAACCACGGTTTTAAGTTATTTTTCAGATGTGTTAGCAATAACCATAGCACTAGAAGTAATTTGAATTATTTTTTTTACATCGACGATAATATTAACAAAATTGAAATGAAATAATATGTAACAGATAAGACACCGAAAAGGGGTAACGGTCGCATCCGGGTCTTGAAAGAACCTCTCGGTCTATTTGGGACCAGCGCTCTATCCAACTGCGATAACGCCACCTTATTGCTTTCAGTCATTTTTATCGATGTCGTACTTCAATTAATTCGCATATATTTTTGGCTGCTATCTTTCTATTTGACTGCAAGATTCTACCCAAATTTTGATTTGCAATTTAGATAGTGTCTCGGATATACCAATCAGATTTTTATTACAGAGAGATGTTATTCCAATAAAAATTGAATATAAATTATCAATAAGAAAGGCATAGTATTTTCAAAACTGGATACTGTTAAAAAAAAGATTTAAAGAAAATATTTCTGATTCCTATCATCGCACTAAAAATGTGAATGTTTAATATTTTCATTCATAATTATTGGTTTTAAAAACGACATAAAACTGCACTGACTAACGGATACAAGGAGTATAGCCATTATTTGAAAAATCAAAAAATAAAAACTCGGTTAATATATTTTTTACCTCGGCCACACAACTGGGCCACCTGATCGTCTGGAAGGCGATTAACGGCTGTCACCGACGATGGTCGGCGTGAGGTCAACAAAGCCATATTCACGAGCAAAAACGAACATGTTGAGGGCAAATCAAAAATGCCACATTTTAAATCATCATGAAAATTTATTCGTACACATAAAAATGCCATCATTGATAACGATCTACAATAAACAAAACTAGTGAAAATACCCTATTCTAGACCACATGCTAAAATGCAACGTTGTAAAGGTCAAGACACTTGCGGCCGTTCTCCCCAGTCCCATACTGGGGAACGGTCGAGCTAAAATTTTGCCTCAACACCGTTCAAATCCACAAATACGCTCTTCCCAACGAAATTCTCGATCAATTTAGGATATCGATAGCACCCCAACAGAGAACTAGTTATAAAAAAGTGTCAACAGGGTGAACAAATGTCAGTGAAATATCAAACGTCATTATTCGTCAGCGATCTATTTATCGCGATTTAAATATTGAATGACAAAGATTTATTTCCGTTTTCGAATGTCAAAACATGTTTTTTGTATGTTTTAAATAAAACTGAAGAGAACCCAACTTATTTTACTTATTATAAGCTACATTTGTCTTTTCTTTCACGAAAGAGAAACGTCAATGTGGGGTGCGATAGTGAGCTAGAGGGTCCGGGGTTTCGTTCGCCGTATCACTATGCGCGGTCTTCAACCTGCGGATTGCCGGCAGTAATGGACGTATAATGCATTTTATGCATGGCCGATGTTTTTCCTCGTTTTTAGCACTTATACACAATATTTCACTTATATGAATGCACATTATGTACTGTTAATAAAATGATTCACTTAAGTAATATATGTAAACTATTAATTTTTATCTAACATAAAAATCAAATGTGTACCCTGTACACTGAATGTATAGCACCGGAGCTCGAGGGATTTTCTAGCACCGTAAGGGAACGGTTAAAATGAAAACTAATACATTACAATCGAAGACAATTTGCAAGTAATCAATAATTAGTTTTAAAATGTTTAATTTTGGTTTCAACTGAAACATTTCAACCTGTATTTGTTTAGTTTAGGACGACTTAGAAAGGTATAAAACGATCAAGTGAAACAAATACTCGGGGCCGGTCATATCAACAGTTGGAATAATAGAAGGGTATGTATGAATGTAGATAAAGCAAACAAGACATGTGTGTGGTGTCCCGATCTCTCTGGCTACCCACGGATATTATTACAATAATGTTTGTTCAAATTTGGACACTTTCTGTGGGTGAAAACATTTTTTTTTGTAGAAACCATTGGTCTTGCCGGTATGTTTAAGATTTTTTAATAGGTTAACGAGACAATTATTATTCTAATTGAATGGATAATTTTATACTTTCTGTGGAATTTAAATAACCAATAAATCAAACATGGATTAAATTTAATCTCTAGGCATTATTAAATTTGATAGCGATTGTTTTATCAGGAATCGCAGATGAATAATCGTATAACAACTGAGTCAATAAACTCGTCAACGTTTCGACAATATAGTAAAATACAATGCATAATAATGGATGTAGGCATGTACATGGTACTTCAAAGTTCAAAGGAACTATTGAAATGTTCAAAGATAAGATTCTGACAGAAAATATGATATAATCTTACCGGTAATCTGTTTACTAAACCAAAAGAAAGATCTTCAATCTATTTACACGAAGAAAAAGGCGTTCAAGAACGCATTAACATCAGTATTGCATTATGAATATGTCCGCAGAAGCTACGGGTTTCCGTAATGCAAGCATATCGCAAATTGAAATTCATAGCAGGTACCCCGGAGTAAAGAAAACCGAACAAAGCAAACGTCAAAAAACTACAACACATAACCTGCAAAAAATATGTAAAATATAAATCAAATTTACTCACAATTTCTGACTTGAGTTAGGCACGGCAGGGAGGTATTGACGCTGCTACCACTCACAGCCTTCACGCTGGCACCGATAGCCTTTGCTAAATTACCTGCCATTGTATAAATTTTCAGTTACTAAAATGATCAAACTACCAAACGGAAGGACACAACACGACTGACAACTGCCGGTTGAAAACTGACTGCCGCCGAAAATAGGAATTGTTGGCTTTGCGCGTTGGCAACACTGGAAACATTCAGCCAATCAGAGAGCAGCGTGAAATACACAGTATTGATACGTAAATTTTAGTATCTTGTAAAAAAGTAAAAGTATTTGTATAGCGTCTCTTATCACATACTATTATAATAGTCTGTACGTTTTGTTAGTTGTTATTTCCTATACAATACTCGGTCGTTTTTTGAGGCGTGGGGTTTTCAGTAAAAAAAAGCGCGCATTTCGAAAATAATGTTCGGTAAACTTTATTGTAAAACGTTTGCTTGTGTATGTGTTTTGCGAAACTGTCAAATAATTTCTTAGTTTTTTTGCAATACGTCTAGTTTTTTAAGGTGATGGAAATTTGACAATTTTAGTAATATTGAGTATTCATTTGGAGTAGTTTTTTCACTTCTTTTCTCTAAAAAGTGCAAAGAATTCTTTAAGATTTTTAAAAAATGTTCTTTTGTATCTCGAATGCTGCTTTTGACATCAAATATCTTTGTAAATTAACTAAATAACTAACCATCATGCCGTATCTCTGAAGGGGTAGGCAGAGAGGACGGACCACCAAACAACTGGGTCTTGTCATACACTTCTTGCTTCATTCACATTCATACAACGTCTCATCCATCCTCTTCTGTTATTTCGACTTCTGACATGGCCCGACTCAAGCATTTGATTTACATGATCGGGCCATGTCTTTTTCGGACGTCCCCGACTTCTTCTTCCATTCACATTCGCGTCATAATTATCCTTACACTCCTGTCTTCATTCATTCGCTACACATACCCAAACTATCTAAGCGTCCCTTTCTTAATCTTACATCTGAATATCTGTAAATTAACCTTCTTTTATTATCACATAGTTAGAAAAAATTTTTCTAGCCATTTCGCGAATAACAAGAGATTCGCAATTTTTTTTAGTAAATAACACTAATGTTTGTGTTTTTCAGACGATATTCTAGTATTTTAAAATAAGAAAGTAATGTTCCAAGTATTTATTTGGCTATGGTTTTGACTTTTGACTATGGTTTTGAATAGCCCCATAAAATGGAACGTACCAACTTCATATCGCTTCTTTCTTTTTTCGATTTTCAAAAGAAAATTGATAACAAAAAACACAATATACCACTTTTCTTTCAAAATTCTTTTTTTAAACTAAAATATCGTGAAATTTTCAATTATTGTAATTACATTATGATGTGAAATTTAACAAAATGAAACGAAATTCACCGAAAAATAAAGATACATTTTCAGGTGCCAATGATTGGTACCTACCTATATTCAAACAAATAGATAAAGGTAGTGCATAATGTTGGTTTCTTGGTAAAAACTAATTGTTAAAAACTAATCCGTAAGTGGAATTTGGGATTTAAAACGATGTCTCGTAAATTTCTAACAAATACGATTCCAGGTATAAATGGTGAAAGTGGGTAGAACCGGCGGATCATGATGGTTTCTGTTTTGGGTTTGGCCTTTTGGCAAATGAACAAAGCCAACCTCCAACGGCAAACAGGTACAGCAGCTGACGAACAATAAACAAAAAAAAGAATAATGGTGTTGTACACGAAGAGCATTTTACGATGTTGTAGGTATTTGAAATACGTACGCAAATGCGAAAAGTATTGATTTGAAGGCGAGTGGGAGTTTTTATGATTTCAACGAAGTAGAGGTGTTAGAAATGATCATTTGAGTTATATTAAAAAAAATATTTCTTTCACAATAAATACTTACAAATTAAAGGAAAGATTTTTTTGTGGTGGGGGAAATATTTTACATAATATTATGGTAGGTATTTTAGTAAGGCGAGCAGCCCACAATGGTGTGCTGATACCAACCCTGACGTATGGCAGTAAGACATGGAACTGACAGAGGAAGGATGAAAGTAAACTGAACGCTGTAGGAATGAGATACCCGAGGCGTATGTGTGGTAATATTATTTATAATTACTGTGTAACATATATGAGATCTGGAAAGAATGTAAGACTGATATCCATTAGGATATGAATTAGAAAGAGTGTAAAAAACGCCTAGATGGTTTAGACATGTAAACCAGTGATGTACAACCTTTTTAGCCGGAGGGACAATTTATAAATATTTAGCATGTTAGCAGACCGCAGGGTGTAGGGTACCTGCAGACTGACATGATTAACTTCACCGTCGATGGCGCAATCGCAAGTGAAGACATTTTTATTTGAATATATATGTTTTTTTATTATTTATTTATCTATACGATCTTAATGTAATAATAGGGTTATGGTACTGTACCTGTCTCACTAGGATAACTTGTGTTGAGAGCACACAAAGTTTACAATGTTTACAATGTTCATAAAGTTTACACTCTTTACAAAGTTTACAAAGCTTACAAAGTTAACAAAGTTTACAATTTACAGTATAATGTTATTGTAAAAAGTTTGACGCGTCAATTGAACATTGCATCATACTTACGGGGATGTTTTTAAAAAATCAATGAATTTTGAATGCAGTACAAACGTCCAAACTGTCCAGAGCTCGTAGGAAAATATCTATTATAATTCAAAAAAATAACTACGTACCTAACAAAGATATTGCAATTCATAATATGTTAAATCTTTAGAAGGCATGTAAGAATAAAAAATAAAAATAAAAAACATGTAATCAGGTCTATCAATTTTTTGTATATGATGATAAGGTTACCATTAAAGCAATCATATAAGGTACAAAAAAGCGCCGCAGGCGAAAAATCCCCAAAGTCAAAGCAATTAAAATGCTGTAGAATCCGAAGAGATCAATCAAAAATTTTAAAGAACATGTAAGAACTTGTACGCTTTCGTAATTTGTAAAACAGAACGGAAACCGTTAATATTTTGATCGTAAGACCCGGAAATCCGAACGAATGGCATTAATAAAAAATATCCAAACTCACGGTTTATCCGTGTTTTAAAAAACAACATACTACTCGTATATGTCTACAAAAGGAAACATATATAAAATATTGAACACAGCGCTTAAAAAGTAAGTGCCGTAGGCAAAAAAATTTCCTGCTCCCAAAGGCTAATCCAATAAATGAATGCTACTAATTTAGGGAAATGGGTCGCATGTAGAAACTCGCGGACCACACAAAATGGACTCGCGGGCCGCGGGTTGTGCATCACTGATGTAAACCAACTAATTCTAAGCCATTACGCCGTTTCTCCGAATGGGTGAACAAAAGGGATGGATCGCCAAACAACTCGGACTTGGGACACACTCCTTGCTTCATTCACATTCATGCATCCTCTCATACATACCCGTCTGTTATTGTAACTATTGACTGGGCGAGACTCCGAGACAACGAGAAGTATTTTATTCACTTGATAGTGCCATGTCTCCATCGGGCGTCCTCGACTTTCTCTACCATTCACGTTCGCGTCATATAAACAAACAAAAAAGTAAAAATGTCTATTTTTTATTATTTATTATTTCAAATTTACTTTGTTCAAGAATACTTGGAGCAGGTCGATAAATTTGTGTATTTGGGAAGTATCTTTACGAGAGATGGAAAGACTGATAGGGATATTGAAAGAAGGGTTAATGCAGGAAACTCCATTAACGGAGGACTGAACGCGGTTGGCGCTAACAAAAAGTTGTCCAAAGAAGCGAAGCTACCAGTCCACAGTGGAATGCTTATACCAACCCTGATGTATGGCAGTGAGGCATGGAACTGACAGAGGAAGGATGAAAGTAAACTGAATGCCGTAGAAATGAGATCTCTGGGGCGAATGTGTGGTAAAACCATGTATGATCGTCTGAAAAATTTTGAAATTCGTAAAGAATGCAAGGCTGATGTTAGTGTCATGAGCAAGATTAAAAAGGGACGCTTAAATGGTTTGGGCATGTAGAGCGAATGAACGAAGAAAGGAGTGTACGGGGAATATATAATGCGAATGTGAATGAAAGAAGTAGCCGGGGCCGAGGAAGACATGGCACGATCAAGTGAATCAAATACTTGAGTCGGGCCATGTCAGAAGTCGAAATAACAGAAGAGAATGTATGAGACGTTGTATGAAGGTGAATGAAGCAAGAAGTGTATGCCAAGTCCGAGTTGTTTGGCGATCCATCCCTTTTGCTCACCCATGCGGGGAAACGGTGTAATGGCTTCGAATTAGTTAGTTTACATCAGTGATGCACCCATGTGTAGTCCCACCATTATGTACAAGGAGAAAAGATTAGGGACGGATAGGAATTCCTTATTATTCCTTCGGTGCACATTGCACTTCGGTTCGGTCTATTCTTTTATGCTTTCATTTTTGTAGTAAAAAGTCAGGTTATGTTACCTTTTCCTTCTTGAGTCAACGCCTCGGATGGCCTTGAGACATCATGACGAGAACGAGCCGTAAAAACAACTCGTTTTTATGCGCTAAATGTCAACGCTCTGCAAAAGTCGGACGCGTTTGGCATATAAAGGTATGTTCACATCTACCAGCACCGCGCAGAGCAGAACAGTACAGTACAGACACAGCACAGAGTACGGCTGAACTGTCAACTGAGCGTCAGCGTCCGCCATAACATGTTTGAGGATTGTGTTTTATTTTATTTTATTTTAGTACATAAAACAGGCAATATGCCCAAAACTTACATACATGAATGTTTAAAAAGCAATAATAATTAACAAGTATAAAAAACAACAATTATGATCTGTCAAAAATGATACTAAAGCAAATGACAAACGAGTGAAAGATCAAAAACATATTATAAGTAAACTAACTAAACTAAACTGACAATAAGGATATTGTCACCTGTGCCGATGGTACACTGTTTTGGTACTTAATAAAGGGCATCATCACATTATCAGTTTGAAATTAATGGTAAAACTTCTTCTTAAAATTGATTAATTGTGTCATTAAAAATGTCTATTTCATTATTAAAGCAGTGCATAGTATTGTAATGTCTTAACATCCGCGGTAAAGAAGAGAAATATTCCGTATTTGTATCTTATTCACATATTTATTATTATTTTATAACCTAAATTCCCAGACCAATTCAATCAATTTATCGTTATCTTAGCAATATCTGCATCTAATGATTCCAACTGACGAAGATGGCGGTGTTAACGGCATGTGTTCATACTAACTGCGCAGGCGCAGTCGTCACAAGCGGCACCAGCACGTCAAAATATTCTAGCAGACAATCTCGGCCGGTGTTGGTTCGTGCACGCGCGGATACGTTACGCTTACGTACGCTGTAATATGAATGTGTTCATAGATGTAATGTGAATACTCGCGTGTGTGCTGTGTCTGTACTGTACTGTTCTGTACTGTGCGGTGCTGGTGGATGCGAATAGACCTTAAGTCTTATCTCCCCGCTGGATGTAGAAAATAATGTACAAATTCATCGGTTCTGTATCAAAACAGCATTGAAGAAAATTGAAGAAAAATAATACATAAACCACAAACCTAACCTAATCTAAACGTGTAATTTTATCATGTTTTGTCTTATTAGGTTACCAAATTTAATCAATTGTACGGATTGACCGGTTTCAAGCAGTCTTGAAAAATATTGCTTACAATATAAAAAATAGTATCGCCCTGGTGAAAGATAATCTTTTGCCGTGTATGGTTACCAGGTCGGGATACTGCTCACCCTTTCTCTTTCCCATCTCTTAACCTCTCAACATAACGCATTTCTGAATGCTTTAACATCATTGGGTCTTAGCAGTTTTAGACTTTATTTTTTTGTTTTTTTTTTTTGTTTACGGAGCGTTGTCTCATTACACAGACATTCATATAACGAAAAAAAGAACAGAATATACATTATACAAAAACGTAGCAATGACAAAAATATGCATTTGAGAGAACATTCAAGTCAAAGCCTGAACACAAAGTTTGGGCAGAGACCATGATTTTAGAAATACTAAATGATAATCCTCGAAGTTTATTTTTCGTAAAGCCTGACTAAAATCCTTTAGACTGACCAAAAATTTCAAGGCCCTGGCTCGAGTTAACACGTCTCGACATTCTGGACAGTGGAGAATGGTACCCATCATTAGTAGAGTGTTGATTGAGGAAAATCAATTCATTGTTTCTGAGTCTACGACAAGTGTAATTCTGTACTTGAATATGCATCCTTAGGATGGGGCGGTTGTGCCAAAACAATTTTGGACCCCCTGGCAAAAGCACAGAAATCCCTAATAAGAGTCATCCTTAAAAAACCCTTCAGGTACCCCAGTGATGAATTATTCAAAGAAATGCAAGTTCTTGATGTCAGACAACTGTATATGAGGAAAATTGTATTACACACACATAAACACCGTCAACACTACCCATCTATCATCACGACACCAGACACTCGAGAAGTAATCCAATAGTTTCAACAAAAACCATGACATCCCTTACTCAAAGACAATTTTCATACTTATGATCAAAATTGTTCAACATCATACCCGATACATGGAAAATGAAAAGTAAAACGTCCTGCGTAAACTGATCAATGTTTGGCTTCTCCATTTAATTTTCTGATTAATAGATATGTACAATTTTAATAAAATCTTCATATGTAATTCATTATTACTCTACATTAAATTTAAAAAAATGCGTATCATACTTTAAACTTTCATACTTTATACCTTAAACTTTTCCATCTCACATGTATTATTATTATTATTATTATTATTCTACACTAAATTAAAAAAAAATACATATCATACTCTAATCTTTTATACTTTAAACTTATACATCTCATATGTAATTCATTATTACTCTACGCTAAATTAAAACATGCATATCATACTTTAAGAACAAAAACAAAAAACAACCCAATTTTTTTTATTATTCAAATTTACTTTGATTCTTTTATATATTCTTTCATGTACATGTATATTAATATGAACTAAACTTTTCAATTTGATTGTCCTAAAACGGGATTTTTCCTAGTTGGACAGTCAAAGCCTTCTTAAATATTTTTGTTAAATAACGAGTGTTTCAAATAAATATTATTATTATTATTATTTTCAAGTTCCTTACCAAATTCATGGAATAAATAATTTTTTATCAGAAATTTGTTGCCCTTTTAAATTGTTCTATTTCTTCTTGGGGTAGGCACAGCATTTCAGCATTTATAGACTGCTAGCAATTTAGGTGTGTAGTGGTAGTATTTAGGCAGTTGTCACATAATATAGTGTGCTTCCCTGCTGACTTTAGCAGCCTTATCTGGTCTGGAACCCCCAGATCGGTTATATATTCCCTCACCCTAATGGTTAGATTGCAATCTTCAGAACATAGAAGAAGGTTCGGGCTTTGACTAGTAAGAGATTGTAAGGGAATGCCTTGAAGTATTTATATTCTTAAAGTCACAGGCAATTCTATTGATGAAGCCAAGAAGTTTGAGCAAATTATTAGCGACATTATTAATGTGGTCACGAACAGAAAGCTTTCGGTCTAAAGTGAGACCACAAGGTCCTTAAGAGATCGGACAATAGATAGGGAGACACTATTTCATATATAATCGAAGTAGACCGTTTCATTAGCTCGATAAAATGACATAATTTTACATTTTCATAACTTGAAATATATAAATATCAAATATTTATAAAAAGCATGGAAAAACCGAATAAAAAAATGGAACAAAGTTACAAGTAGGGACTTGAAAATTGGCGTTATTTTTGTTAAATTTTGGAAAAAAAAGTGGTGTTATTTTTCAGAACAGGCTGTGGCATTTTGCAACAAAAGTGGTGTTATGTTCACTTTTTGTTAATTTGTAATGAAAATGATACCTAAATTAGGTACGAGATGTGTTCAAAAGAAAAGGTGAATTTCGAAATTTTTCGAAAAGTATTTATTTATTCATCAATATCCATTTTCTCCCCTTCAAAGTAATCCCCCTCAGATATAATGCACTTATGCCAGCGCTTCTTCCGATCCTCGAAGCACTTCTGGAAGGCGCTTTTCGGTATGGCCATCAGCTCGTTCTTCGATTCTGACTTTATCTCATCAATTGTGGCAAAACGCTTTCCTTTCATTGGTCTCTTCAGTTTCGGGAATATAAAAAAGTCGCAGGGAGCCAAATCTGGTAAATACGGTGGTTGAGATGAAAATACGAAATTTCGCGTTATTTACCAGAACATTGTGATTTTTTTGTCAAAATGCATTCCGACATACGCGAAACCAAATATCTTGTTATAAGTTATAAAGCAACATAAAATTAGCATTGTGTGGGAGGTGGCCGGGTTCTTGAACTCTTCTCGGACCTGGGAGGAACGGACTGACAACAGTTAGATATTGAAGCCGAACGACTGAAGCAATTCATCGCATTGGCGGAACCTGATAAACTGGATCCCGCGTGTCCTGTGTCATGTACATAAGATCATTGTATCTATAGCGTGTCGTGTCTGCACGCAACGGTCCGGTATTTTTATTCCTGCAGTAAATATAGCAATATAGTCGGAATTTTGACCTTGGGTACGATTTAATTTATAATATCAAGCTCAGCCGGACGCTCGATCGCATCGATTTATCGAATCGGCCAGAAGGATAATAATAATTCGCATTTTTTTTTTGTAATTAGTGAAATAGGATTTTAAAAGAGATAGCCCGTATAATTCCCATATAGTTGTGCAAACTTTTTAGCCAGTCTTTAGAGGAGGGTTACACGCCATTAGATTGGAGAAGGGTTGTGATTATGCCTATATAAAAGGGTAAAGGGACATGTATTGGATGTGGAAATCACATGGCTATTAGCCTGCTAGATTCAGTTGGAAATCTGTATGGTAAGATATTGATTGAAAGGGTACAAATGAAAACAATGGATAAAATATGGAATGTGCAAGGTGCACAGAGAAGTTTCTGGCAAAAAACCAGAAACTTTTCTGTGCCTTTGTCGATCTACAAAAAACATAGGACCGTGTAGGTAGGAAACAAGTTATGGTAGGCGTTGTCCAAGTATGGAGTGAATACGAAATTCATACAGACAATCGCGTGTCTGTATGAGGGAAGCGTTGCATGTGTTAGGCTGAACGGTGGTTTTACTGGGTGGTTTGAAATCACAAAAGGTGTTAAGCAAGGCTACGTAATGTCACCGTGGTTATTCAATCTATACATGGATAATTGTATGCAAGAATTGAAAGTGGTGGGCTTGGGCGCGAAAATGAATCATCTTAAAGTATGTTGTCTGTTGTATGCTTATGATGCAGTGCTGATTGCTAACAGTGTGGAAGATCTACAATCTCTCGTATCTAGGATGAACGAACTATGTATGAAAAATTACTTATTGATGATTTGTAAGTAAGTCTAAAGATAATGTGTTTGAACGAGGGAGTACGAAAACCCTGTGCAATAAAGTTGTAAATGATGAATACTTGGAGCAAGTGGATGGGTTTTTCTATTTGGGAAGTATGTTTACGACAGATGGAAAGGCTGAAAGGGATATTGAAAGAAAGGTAAAAGCAGTAAACTCCATTAATGGAGGATTGAACGCGGTTAGCGCTAACAAAAAATGTTCAAAGAAGCGAAGCTAGCAGTCTACAATGGAGTGCTGATACCAACCCTGATGTATGGAAATGAGGCATGGAACTGGCAGAAGAAGGATGAAAGTAGACTGAAAGCCGTAGAAATGAGATCTCTGAGGCGAATGTGTAGTAAAACCATACATAATCGTTTAAAAATGTTAGCTAAGAATGCAATGCTGATATGAGCGTAATGAGTAAGATTAATAAAGGGACGCTTAGTTGGTTTGGGTATGCAGAGCAAACGAACGAAAAAAGGAGTGTAAGGAGTATATATGACGTGAATGTGAATGGAAGAAGAAGCCGGGGACGCCCTTGGAAAATATGAAACGGCGATGAGTCGAGAGAGTCCGACTGGAGAGGTCAAGGGGTTTCCCTCAACCGGTTTCTCCCAATCCAGCCAGCTGGTGGGCATATGCGTCCGCCACAAATGACCTGGACAAACCTCACCCCTTGAACTAACCCCCCCTGCTAAGTCACCAAACGTAGCGCGCCACCTGGGGTGACCTAAGCCACCTGAGGTGTTGGTGATCCAATGAATAGTTCCCGGGACGCCAGTCAAATAAGTTATTTAGCGAATATATAGTAGACCAAAGAAGCATAATAGTATGGCAGAGCTGCATTTTCAGATTTTTAGACGATTTCTAGATTAAATCTCCGATTGAATCTATTTTGGGCGACACTTTTACGTTAACTTAGGCCGGTTTTATAACCATCCGTTCGTAACGCTTGATACCTGTTTTAACTAATATTTGGTCTACCGCACGATTTCGCCGTTTTATAAACGTTCGTCAGATTACCGGTCGTCTGACAGCTGTCAGTTGTTGCCCGATGATTCCTTATTTGAAACCGTGCACTATTTTAATAAGAAACTCCAGTGAAAAATAGAATGGCTTTAAAAATATATATTCATATAGATCAGCAAAAGCAGATTCTGAATATATAATTTTTTTAGTTATAATTGTACGTATAATTTATAAATCGTTATTTAAAGTTAATAAAAACCATATCATCAAAACACCTTGTTATCTCGGTACCATTGCATTTGGTAAACCTGACGTCACTTGTGCATTCTGTTTTTTGATTTGTATGGAAATTTTTATATTTCGATTTTGTTTGGTATTTTAAATACGTATTTTTTTAGTGTTTAATTTTAACTTAATTTGGGTGACTTTAAGCTCTTTAATTAATTATTGTTCAATATAAAAAATATTATTAGTGAAAAAAATTAGAGTATTCATCCGCAAACCAATTATCAATACGGGTATTATGATAATATTAATCCTCAATACTATTATTATTCTTTGAGTTAAAGTTTCTAAAAAGGTACATAATTTTATTACTTATGTTTAGTTATGAATTACTATGAATATAATATAAAATAAGGAACGGCAAAGCTCATCCTTGTTTTGTCATTTGACATTCTAACCTCAAAACTTATCAAAATCGACCGGCCATAGATTTGGAGCTTTTTGACGGGCTTGGAAAATTGAAACTTCGAAATTTCAACAACGAAAACTAACTAACGTCATTATTGATGAAAAATATTTAAAAAATTTGACTGGAGATCCTTATTAAAAATACAATATATCATTTGCATTTTTGAAATGCGTTCCTCATCGAGCAGTGAAAGTGATGAGTGGTAATTATTCTAGATAAAAAATAAATAAATAAACGGTCCGTTAACGAAACAGTTCGTTACGTAATAGAAAATCGGTAGTTTGTTTATAAAACTGGCCCTCAGATAAATTGAAGCCACGTATTTTACTTTGTAACAGCCAAGCGAACACGTGGAAGCACTGAAAGAATTAATTTATTATAATTCGTTAATAAAACGCAGATATAAATTACATTCACTGGGTTATTCGTACACTGTACCTATTAATACATTTTCCATCTGGCGAATTTTTACAGCTGCTCGTTTAATCAAGATGTGTGCTATTGAAGAATTTAAGCGATATGCAAACACACGTATGCGCAGACATACGTGCGTGCGTGCGACGATGGATTTACGTTAATTTTCGCGAAAATTTCGTGACGCATTGGGCAGTCTAATAAATTTCAAACAACATTTCAACGTGTGAATTTTTCTCGTTTCTCCAATTTTTTTATACGCATGTAAAAGCTTTGGGATTCTATTTTAAAACTGATTTCTCGGAAAACACGCGTATTTAAAACTAAAGAAATATTCCAACTTTTCATTCAAAATGATTTCTTCATTTCTTTTATTCGTGAAGCCATATTTCAGGTAAATATATTTTTTTTGTTAATCTCTGGATCATATGTAATCCACGTATGTTGAAAGAGGTAATCTTATACGTTCCTGACAAGTATACTCGTGGGAGATCCAATGCACTATGTTATGCTCCAAAAGCGAGAAATTATGTTTACCAGAAGACGCCAGTCAGCAGAGCGACTCAACTGCTCAACGATGCTGCATTGACCGTTGACATTTTTGACCCATATCAAAAAATAGTTGAAAACTGCCCCGATGACTTTTCATACTTTTCCTATCAACCTTTCACTTCTTGCATGTTTAACACATATTATCGTCTATAATATTATTGTTTGAATCATTAATATTCAAATGTTTACTTATTTGTACTATTTGTTATTCCTTTTTTTAAAGATATTTATTATATACTATCTGATTTGTAGCCGGCCTTTCTCGGGATTTTTCACTTGTCATTAGGGTGCCATAATTGATTTGACAGCGAAAGTAACTATCTCCAAATAAAGAAACATTCATTTGAATATTTTGTTTCATTCCAAACGTTTATTTTTTCAAAATAAATCTAAATCTTAAAGTTCTTAAGTAGTTACCCACTCGTGTTTTCCATTTTGAAAATATTTTACCCAAAAAAACCTTCTTCTTTTGAATATGCAATCTGTGACTAACCAGAGTGTTATATCTATGGGCTAACCTAAATAAAACATGGCGGCTTCAATGTTTTTCATACTAATTTTAAAATGTTATAGCAACAGTTTTACATATTGGATTTCATTCAAACTACTTTCTAAACCTTCCCGGCACTAATAAAAACAAACTGTGCTATTTTCAGCGAAACCGGTCCAGTAATTTTCGAGAAACATTTTTAGAAACAAAGAAACAAACTTACATTGATTTTTATAAGTTTCTTTTTTTATTAATACCTCCCTAATTGAGAAATTCTCGTGTTTAGAGAGGGAGTACTATTATGTTTTTTTATACATTTAATTAATTCTTTTCTATGTAAGTTTTTTTACCATTTCTCATTATTATAATTTATTTTAATCTCTGTAATATATTTGTGTCCAACTATTTTAAAGAGACTACTAAAAAAAATGTAAGTTCTTCGTGGTTCATGAAACCCGGATTGGGCGAAATAATTTTTTTGTGTATTTAGGCAATTATTTCTGTATCACATTTCTGTAAGTATCGGGCCTCCATACCACATTTCGGGGTGGCAAATGCTTACTGTGGGATCGCCTTGTAAAATACCACGATACCGAATTGAAACGCTGCATAATCTCATCCTGAAATATCTCACATGACCGGCCAGATAGATTTTCAGCTCTGGGGCCTAAGCCTGTATCTTTTGCGTCAGTTGACCCAAGTTAAATCGGCCATGAACAATACATTTTGACAGTTTTCATAGAAGCATCGCTGTCTCTTGCGTTTGCGTTTGCGTTACGGGGGAGCCACTTCTTAAAATTCGAACGAATTGACGCACTCCTTGTGCATGTGGCGAAAAGGTTGAAATTCCCGCTTAACACCGGTCTCGTGTTTCCATTTACGCAAAAAAAACATCACCAAAACGCGTGTTCTATTTTATTTTGTAAGCTCGGGCATAATTATTAAAATCTTCTTCTGTCATATTCTAAAAAACTTAGTTTGCCACAATGAACAATATGACAATATCCGAAAAAGGTTTCATAAGTAGGTAATATATTTTTCTATGCTTCTAAAAAGACTCGTTAAAAAAATGCCCCTTTTAGGCGGCTCTCTGACGGTCCGGTGAGGAACGAACATTTCACTCGTTACTGGAGACACTGCGCAGAAAAGTCCCACAATGAACTGTGTTGCAAATCGTTACCTTACTTTAGCAAAATTGACTTTTCTGTGCAGTGTCTGCAGTAACGAGTGAATGTTCATTCCTCACCGGACCGTCAGAGAGCAGCCTAAGGCGATCCATCGGCTAAAATCCCAACGAAATCACGCGCTCCTTATGCAGGTGGCGACAAGGTTGAGATTCCCGCTTAACATCGGCCGCATGTTTCGATTTACGCAAAAAAACATCACCAAAATGCGTGTTTTATTCTATTCTGTAAAGCTCAGACATAATTATTAAAATGTTTTACGGTCATATTCTAAAAAACTTAATTTACCACAATGAACAATACGACAATATCGGAAAAGGGTTTCGTAAGTAGGAGAGTTTGCGCTTTAAACATTTTTTTAATGTCTGATACTTTATTTTTTTCTATGCTTATAAAAAGACACACCAAAAAATGCCCGATTAAACGAAAAGTCAAGGTGTGTTCTAATTGCAGTATTTAATTAAATCATCTATGATATTTCTAGGCCATCAAATTTTCAAAACAAAACGCATGATTTTGCATTACTTCGCATTACGTCGCCTTGCAGCGCCCTCAATTTTTGTCTACATTTAAATGTCAGACTGTAGCGATTATGGATTTTATGATCGTTATCACCGATTGTATGATTTCGAGCACAATGCAACAAAGATAAAACTGCATAGATCAAGTGTTTCGATTATGAAACCATGATTACTATCGCTTCGTGAAAATCACATTAGCATTATCATTTTAAATTAATTCGCTTTACTCAGTGACTAGATTTGTGTAGACAGCTGTTACCGAGATATTGAATAAAGAGTTTAATCTCGATTGGAGTCGGGTAGCAACAAGAAGCATTGCTATTCAACTTACAACTGGGTTGAATAAAAGTATAAATTATGTTTGTTATTTCTAATTTTGAAACTGTCAATTCATGGTGGAATTCCATATTAAAATGTTTTTTTTAAATTAAAAAACCCTTGTAACTTTTTTCCACTTACTTATTTTTGTAAACCAACCCGAAAATAGTTTTTGAAAACACAATAAACAGTACCGTCAGCAATAAAATAAATTTCAAACAATAAAAACAATATTAGAAAAGCAGGGTACTCACTCCCGACATCCATGCTATATATACCATAGATTTAGTATTCATTGTACCAGTCTGAGGATGCCCGTGATAGGGTGAAACCGGTCCGATCAAAAATAAATATGTGGAAAAAAGTTACAAAGGTTTTTTAATAAAAAAAATTTCATTTGAATTATTTTTGTGTTTAATTCGTAGAACTTCGTTATTATTATTTTTTTAATTTAATGTAAATCAAATTTAATAATGTTATTATTAAGTTCTGCATGTGTTTTTAGTATTTATTGTTGTGACAGCTGTATCGGTGTTCAAGGCCACTTTCAAACTGCTACCTATATCGGGCAGACGGGAAGGGCTTTCTCAACTAGATTCAAATAACATATACGATGTTATAAAAATAAAAGCACTTCTTCAAAATTTGCAGAATAATGCTTAATGAATAATCACGCCCCACTTGACAACAACAAACCTAAATCCTTACATATAGAAAGAAGGGGTCGTAGATTAAATTTACTTGAACAATTCGAAATTAATAAACAAACGAATGATGCTAATATAACATTAATTAATAAAGTAAGGAAAATTATATATTCACCACTTCTCAGTATGTTCACATTATCAAAACAAAATAACACATGTAAATAAATCAATTAAGAAAACATTATCATTTAAATATGGGGAAACACATTATAAATGTAAAAACCTCACAGAATAGAGAATTTTTATTATTTTCTAACTAAATCAGTTTTACCAATAATAAATCATTATTTTAAAAAACCGGTCCAAATCAGAAAGGCGATAAATAAATAAATGAAATCATAAAAATAAGTCGTCACAATGTGGATTAACCGCAGTTTGAAAATGACAGCTGTCACAATAATAGATATTAAAAATACTTGCAGGACTTAATAATGACATTATTAAATTTGATTACCATTAAATTTAAAAAAAAAATAACTAAATTACGGTAGGCCTAGCTGAAAAGGTATGCCTACCGTAAGAAAACGGCCTAGTGGTCAAAGGGTAAGGCTCTCGAATACGTGTTCGGAGTTTGCGGGTTCAAATCCCAGCGTGCGCATGTACATTTTATTAAATTAATTTGTGTTCTTTCACAATTAATTCATTAAAAATAATATATAGTATATTTGCGGCACATTCCTCGCCCTGGTGAAAGACCACCATTCAGCAATGAAACATTGCTTGAAATGGCTTTAGCCGTGTTTGATGACCAGATATGAATAGCCAGCTACTTTCGCATCTTTTTCTTCCCCCATCTCCTTCCACCTTTTTTACAGTAGAGGCCGGCAAATCATTCCACAGCCGAGCTTTTGAACACAAGAACGAGTCATAGAAGCGACATGTTCTCATGTGGCAAATGTCCACCGTGTACAAATGTTTGGAACATGCACCGGTCATGCCGAAGAGATCAATGATGCTAGTTCTTCAGAGCATCTTCTATTGAAATACCGGTAGAACAAGGACAGCATTCCCACCTCCCGTTCACTTTCAGCGTCACTGCAGACGGTTGGGAGCAGTTAGATTGTGCGGTGTTCACATTAAAAATAAAAAAAATACGATCCGTTAAAAAATAAAATATTAAAATATTGTACGTTCATTTATTCAGTTGGCCACAACAATCAGCGCTTTCCAAATATGCAATGCATAAGTTTCACCCGAACTTAAAAAAACCTGGTGAGATTATCAACATTTTGACGACTTATAAATATATATTTTTTATATGAATACCGTACAAGAGTCCCAACTGCTCCCAAACGTCTGAAGCCAGTGAGACTATGGCATCCCCAATTGGGGAATGTTGTGAGGCTGAAGGTATTTGGGAGGGGAAGGAGAAGGGGAAGAGGAAGGTGGGGAAAATGTGTGAAAAGCTGTGGAGTTTTGTTGCAGAATATATATGTTGTTTCGTTGTAAGTGGGTTTATAACAAGGAATGTTTTCAATGTCATTTTGATTCGTTCTAGTATCGTGAACACGTGGTGTAGTAAGGGGTTCCGTATTTTTGAAAAGTTTTAATTTTACTTTTTTGACATATATTTGTAGAAGATAAATTTGGCACGTCAAAACTTTGGCTTCGAACTCTGAATTGTGAAATAACCATTAATTGTCATATTAAAGTCTAAAACGAAACATGCTGTATGTCAGTTATGCATATGTGTGAGTACTGTGTTGAACTAAACTGGGATGGATAGATCTATTAATACCAGATACCTACTTTTGATAGATAATCAATTTAAAGAGATGGAGATTGGTGATTCCGATTCTTTTTAATGATAATACATTGTTCTTATCCTTAGGCTTAAAGACTTTTTGCTTAATAGGAACGGTTTCGTGGCCTGTTTCATACAAAACTTAATTTTGGATTAGAGGCCAAAATACTCACCTAAACCTAATGATATATATTTTTTAATTAAAAGTATAGTAAATATCTAGTACGGATGAGAAGTATTTTATTTATTTTTGTTTTACATTATGAAATATAGGCCATTAAAGGAATTGATATTTCGCGATTTTAGAGGCACCTTTGGGTGGTTAAAATTTAAAAAAAAATCTGAGTCTGAGCTAACTAAATCTATTACTCATTGATTTTTGAACTGAATGATAAAAATTTACATAGTTTCAGATGTGAAGAAATCGTATTTTATATTTTCGGTCCGAAATACGAGAATACTTTTTGATAGATCGCTCGTTGGAACAGAAAGATCATTGTTGCCTTTACTTCTAGATTGATGTTTTATGTTCCACTGTTTTAATTTATTTTATTATTTTTATTAACATACATCACTATCTTTTTAATATAACATTGCAGAACACCAAGTACATTTGAGTTCATTATGAACTAAGTATAACGCTTAAATATTTGCCAATTTTTATTATTAAATAATTTAATTATAGTTATTACGATTTTATCTAAATTCCTAATATCCTTTAATGGAAGCAATCTTCCCAACAAGTCTTCCTATGATATGCTTGATGTAACTACAAGTGACCAGCTCAGGTATGGGGGCTCCATTGAATCCAGACTAAAGTTCGCCTCTCAGAAGCTGGGCGTACAGTATACTCGTAGGGCCCGCAGATACTTAACTACTGACCCTGTACAAAACTGTGGAATTTGGCATGCACCTTTAGTCGGGAGCCCCAAAATATCTAAAAAAAAACCTTGATTCCGTGCAGAAACGGGTAGTCCGTTTGATAGACTCAATTATTTTAATACACGTATTGCAATCTTTGAAGTACAGACGTCAGGTAGGAATACTGTTATTGTTCTACCGACATTTCAACGGAAGGTGCTCTGAGTAACTAGCGTCATTATCCCTTCGGTCCCGGTGCACAGTCGGGAAACACGCTAAGTGCGCGCCCAATATTTGTGTATTGTCGACATTTGTCACATGAAAACGGGTCGCATCGTTCTTGTGTTCAACAGCTCGGATGTGGAATGATCTGCCGACCTCGGTGTTCCCTCCCTCCTTATAAATAAGGTGCCTCTAAAATCCAAATTAACAAACCAAATTAATTCGACGGCCTCCATGGTCGAGGGGTAAGGCTCTCGACTACGAATCCGATGGTCGCGGGTTCAAATCCCGGCGTGCGCAAGTAATTTTTATTTAATTAATTCGTGTTGTTTCACAATTAATTAATTTAAAAAAAAAATTATATATAGTATATTTGCGCACGTTCCAGAGTGGAAGATACTCTCAGTATCGCCCTGGTGAAAGACCACCATTCAGAATTGAAACGTTGCTTGAAATGGCTTTTAGCCGTGTTTGGTGACCAGATCTGAATAGCCAGGTATTTCCCCTTTTCCCCACCTTCCTCCCCCCCTTCTCCTTCCGTTCCCCAATACCTTCAGCCTCACAACAATCCCCAATTGGGAATGCCAGTCTCACTGGCTCCAGACGGTTGGGAGCAATTTGGGACTCTCATTCAGCGAAAAATATTCTTTAAAAATGTCGAGTTTTGCTTGAAAAACTCAATATTATCATAAATATTGACTTTAGAAATCATTAGAGTCATTTATCATTTAATAATTCTATTATATTAACAGAATTAACGAAATTACGATCTTTGTAAAGGTCTGCCAAACGCTCGAAATTTCAGATAAAAGTATAATTCTATAAATTATACTAATCTGTTAAGTATGTGTGATGCAGTTACAATTTTTAATAATACTGCGATAATTAAACCACAACTCCTGTAAAAATGTGTTCTTGTTGACATGGAATCGGAACCTACTCTAAGGATAAGAACAATGTCTTATTCTTAAGGCGATGCAATGGGAAGTAAAGCAAAATCATGTATTTAGGTTTGAAAATTTGATGGCCTAGAAATATCATAGGTGATTCAATTAAATAATGTAAGCAGAACACAAATTGGCCTTTCGTTTAACCGGGCATTTTTTTCGTGAGTCTTTTATAAGCCTAGAAAAAAATAAAGAAACAGACCTAAAAAAATGTTTATAGTGCAAAATCTCCTACTTACCATTAATTATCATTAATTGTGAAAAATTAAGTTTTTTAGAATATGGCTGAAAAACATTTTAATGTTTATGACTGAGCTTTAAAAAATAAAATAAAAACGCTTTTTGGTGATGTTTTTTTTTGTGTAAATCGAAACATTCGGCAGGTGGCGGCGGGAATTTAAACCTTCTCGCCACTTGCATAAGGAGTGCGTGATTTCGTGCGAATTTTAAGAAGCGGATCCCCTTCAAAAGAGCCGGAGTTTCAACTAATTTATAATAATTTCAACCTACCCAGCTCCTATTCTCACCCTTCCCTCACTCTTCTCACTCTTCTCGTCCTTCCCTCTTCACACCCGTCAATCTTACAACAGTTCCCACCTGTGAATATTGCCCGGTAATTTCCAAGAAAATGAAAATACTTATAGTTAAGTCATGAAAGGAACTACGTGCTGCGCTGAGCACACATAATAATATTGTCACCATGCGTAAAACTCTGCCAATAATGTCACATTACTTCAACACTGCGTAAAAAAAACATTGGCAAAAGTATTGTTTATTACATTCCTGCACTAACACCGGGCTGCCATCTACCACCCGTTGCCATAATACATAATATTATGAAGGCATGACGCAAGGGGGCGCCTGTTACTTAAGCGATTTGTTCTTTTTTTGAAAATATTTTGGCTCCAGCCGCGCCCCGAGTGCGTCAGTGAAACGGAAAAAGCGAAGCCGTAAACATATTTTTTCTGTCATAACGATGTCATTTGATAAATGAAATCTGGCAGGGTTTCTCGGACTTAGTAAGTGAGCTATTTTGAAAATGAAAAATTCAAATTTAAATTAATCTTCGGCATATCCACAAAAAATCCCAAAATAAACGGAAAACCAGACCTGCTGCTTGAAAAAAGATTTAATAATTTGAAAGAGAATCAGCTTAAATTAATGTTTTTTTTTTCCATTTTTTTTGGGATTTATTCACATCTACCACCACGGCGCAGAGCAGAAAAGTACAGTGCAGACACAGCACAGACGCGAGCATTCACATTACACCGTGCAGCACAGCACAGACACAGCACAGAAGCGAGTACGGCTGTCAACTGAACGTTAGCGTCCCCCACAACATGTTTGAAGATTTTATAATCTTATTCCCATATTTATTATTATTTTATAACCTAAATTCCCTGCCCAATTCAATTTTATCGTTTTCCATCTGACGAAGATGGCGGTGCTAACGGTATGGTAACAAACGTCACAAGCGGCCACCGGCACGTCAAAATATTCTAAGTGCTGGCCCATGGATGCGCGGATATATTTCGCTTACGTACGTTGTAATATGGATGTGTTCATAGATAATGTAAGATACTAATGTTGTCGTGTCTGTACTGTACTGTTCTGCACTGTGCTATGCTTTCAGATGTGAAAAAACAATAAATCGTTCGAATTTGATTTAAAAAATACTCTCCGGCAATCTTCGAATTTGGTTGCGGAAACTTTTCGTGGAGAGATCTGCGTGCATTCGAGAAATTACTTCGAGTAACAGCAAGCTGCTAATAATCGAAACCTTTTGGCCAAAACAAAGCGATCTAATAATTGGCTTTTTTGGCTTATTAAATAGTACTTTTAATACAATTATAGATTTTATAGTAAGTTTTGCGTTCTATCGAAAAAAATGTTTATTTCAGGTAATAATAGTAATATCTTTATTGTAATTAAGTTTAACTATTACTAAAATACATGTATAATATAATAATGTAAGTGTACAGTGGTTTAAAATGTGGATAAATAAGAAGGAAAAATAGATAATAATATAATAACATTAGGTAATATGTAAATAACAGAAATGCATAGTTATAAGTTGAAATTTCACATAACCCGCCTCACTAGGCTAGCCTGTGTTGAGGCAGTAATTTTGCAAATTATTTTATAATACCCATGAACATACACTTATATTAAGATATGCTACTTAAATGGTTAAATCGATAACATCGAAGTATTGAATACGTTCAGAGGAAAATTGACACATAAAAATATTGATATCAAACTCATGTTACAGTATTTTATTACCGTATAAGTATATTTAAATCGAAAAAAAGCTTCATAATATGTAAAGTAAAATAGCCAAACAAATACGTAGGCAATATTTTTTGGTTTCCAAGTTTATCAACATTGGTTTCGTAACTTGTATTTCTTCCTTGTGGTAATTACCCTCATAAAAAGTAAATATTGACATGTCTTCCCACTCGAATGACGGTAATTCCTTAAAACTTTGCCAAAAACGCACGATTCGAAAGTTTTTTTTTAATTCTAAAAATGCTTCAAGGGCAAAGCAACCTTTGGACTAAGGTGTTGCCAAAATATTTATGGCAGACTATCTCAGTCACTGAGGGACTAAAAATAATAAAATAAGGAACTCCAGTGAAAAATATAACTGCTCTAAAAATATATATTCATATAGATCAACAAACGCCGATTCTAATAATATAACTTTTATTACATATAATTATAATTAAAACGTAGAATTTATAAATCGTTATTTAAGAGTAAATAAAAAATCGTCTCATCGAAACACTTTGTTATGTTGGTACCATTGCATTTGGAACATATGACGTCACGTACGTATTCTGTTTTTGGGTTAGTATGGACAATTTTATTTTTCGATTTAATTTTTTTTTTGTGTTTTTAGTGACTTTAAACTCTATAACTGTTGTTAAATATTAAAATAAACTCTTATTAATGCAATAAATTATACTAGTTAATATTTATTAAAAGCTTCTTAGGCTTTTTAATGTAATTTTATAGATATTTTCGAGTCCTAAAATTCATTTTATGAATACTTTCCAGTCCTTAAAATTATAAGTATTTCAATAAATACCAACTCTTCTTGTGCCATCTTCTAATAAATGTAACATCAATAGAAAAGGAACAACAAATAACCATGTAAAACTATCATCTCTATAAATAAATTTTCTTATAAAACTGTGTCATCTGAAGCGACCTGCCAGGTAAGTATGTTTTTCTGTATCTGTTTGTACATAATTAGTTAAGAAATATTTGTACAGCGCCCTTGAGGTGATTTTTCACAAAAACAGCGCTATACAAATCATCCAATTATTATTCATGATCAAACCATTTATCAATACGGATATTATGATAATGTTAATGCTCAATACTATTATTATTCTTTGAGATAAAGTTTCTTAAAAGGTACATCATTTGAGTACTTATGTTTATTTATGGTTTACTATGAATAGAATATAAAATTATGTATGGTAAAGCTCATCCTTGTTTTGACATTTGCCATTCTAATCTCAAAACCGATCAAAACCGACCGGCCATAGATTTGGAGCGTTTTGGCGGGCTTTGAAATATTGAAAATTATTTTAACTATGAAAACTAACTTTAGAATAAAAAAAAAACAAATGTACTGGTATTTAAGTTTAAATGTCATTTATTACAATTTTAATTTCAAAAACCAAAACAAGAAAAAAATATGACCATAATGACGACATTCAAACATTCAATTCATCCAGTTTTTTTTCGTATTTCGACAACAACATAAAAATGGTTAATTCCCATCCCATCCACTTTAACTTCTTCCTTTTCCGTTCCCCCCCTTATCCCCTCCCTATCCGAAAAATTAATTTAAAAATAATAATAACAGTAAGTAAGAATTTTTTAAATAGTACAAATTAATTTGTTTATCTGTTTTCACGCATTACGTCTGAGAAGTAACACTATGTGAAAAACGAAGCGATATTATTATACCATGTCTATTTTAACACTAAGGGTTGGTTGGTAGAAATTGCCACTAGGCAATAAACCATCCCATAAAAATAAAAATAAATGTTTATATATCTCCATATATAAAAATGAGAATTTTTCCGTGTGTCCTCGATTATCTCGAAAATTACTGGACCGGCTTCGCAGAAAACAGCAGTTTGTTCTTATTAGTACCGGAAAGGTTTAGAGAGTAGTTTGAATGAAATCCAATATGTAAAACTGTTGCTATAACGTTTTAAAATTAGTATGAAAAACATTAAACCCGCCATGTTGTATTGAGGTTGGCTCATACATATTCCACTCTGGTTAGCCACAGATTACATATTCGAAAGAAGAAGGTTTGTTTTGGTAGAATCTTTTCAAAATAGAAAACACAAGTAGGAACCTATTTAAAAACTTCATTATTTAGACACATTTAAAAAAATAAATAAATGTCTGCAATGAAATAAAATTATCAAATTGTTTCTATGTTTAGAGATAGTAATAGTCATCACAAGGCATTACTTTCGCTGTCAAATCAATTATGGCACCCAAACGACAAGCAATAATTCACAACTTCATAACTGTATTAAAAAAAACCGTGCAAGGACGGGTACACATCAGCTAGTTATGTATAGTAAAGAAATATAACGATTTTTTTTATGAATAGAAAATAAATAAACTGAAAAGGTAACAGTAAAAATTTAAACGTAATCATTTAAGAGAGATAAGGGTAATTGAAAATAAATATTACATAAATAGAATGTGTGGATGAAATGGAGGAAGAGACCGGCAAGCCTTTATGCAACAGATCTTGGTGAAGGTCGCGATAAGAGTGTTCCAAATCGTTCAAGAGGTCATCCGTGACGTCACTAGCAGAGCGGGTAATGGCGTTTTGCTGCCAATTGCATCAATAATTCACTAGGCGAAAAAAATAAATTGCTTCTAGGTATTTGACCACTTTGAAATTCTTGAATTTCCCCCACTTATGTTAACAGATTTATTCCCCACTACTCAGTACGTTCACACGACACAAACAATATAACACATTTAAATAAGTCAATAGCATTCATTACTTACTTATTTATTTGTAAGAAGCAAGTAGCTTTTAATACATATTTACATAAAAAAGAAGTTTTACAAAAGAAAAAAAAAAAGAAAATATGAAGGAAGGGGGAGAGGAAGAGGAATATGGGATCGGGACAGGAGATGCTCTCGATACATTTTATACTCGTGCATCAATTTGTGGTTGTACGTAATACTGCGGTTCGATATTTTGAAAGGGTATTGTGAAGAATGTCGATATTGTGAAATTGTGCATATTGTACACAAATACGGGGAATTGGAGAATTTATCCTAAGATTGCTGCTGCATGCGGGCAAATAAAAAAAATCGGTTTATCGGGTTGGGCTTGGTGGTTTAACACATTATAAATCTAAGTACCTCACAGAATAGCGAATTTTTAATTATTTAACAAAATCGGTTTTACCGATAGCATATCATTTTAAACACCGTCCAAATTAAAATTGGGTGGGAGTAAATAAAATTATTTAAGTAAGTCATCGCAATGTGGTCTAAATAGAGTTTGAAAATGGCGTTGTACGCCGAAACAGCTGTCACAATAATAGAAAAAAAAACTGAAATACTAGCTGAACTTAATAACATGAAACATGAAACATGAAACATGAAACATGAAACATGAAACATGAAACATGAAACATGAAACATGAAACATGAAACATGAAACATGAAACATGAAACATGAAACATGAAACATGAAACATGAAACATGAAACATGAAACATGAAATATGAAACATGAAACATGAAACATGAAACATGAAACATGAAACATGAAACATGAAACATGAAACATGAAACATGAAACATGAAACATGAAACATGAAACATGAAACATGAAACATGAAACATGAAACATGAAACATGAAACATGAAACATGAAACATTAAACATGAAACATGAAACATGAAACATGAAACATGAAACATGAAACATGAAACATGAAACATGAAACATGAAACATGAAACATGAAACATGAAACATGAAACATGAAACATGAAACATGAAACATGAAACATGAAACATGAAACATGAAACATGAAAAATGAAACATGAAACATGAAACATGAAACATGAAACATGAAACATGAAACATGAAACATGAAACATGAAACATGAAATATGAAACATGAAACATGAAACATGAAACATGAAACATGAAACATGAAACATGAAACATGAAACATGAAACATGAAACATGAAATATGAAACATGAAACATGAAACATCAAACATGAAACATGAAACATGAAACATGAAACATGAAACATGAAACATGAAACATTAAACATGAAACATGAAACATGAAACATGAAACATGAAACATGAAACATGAAACATGAAACATGAAACATGAAACATGAAACATGAAAACATGAAACATGAAACATGAAACATGAAACATGAAACATGAAACATGAAACATGAAACATGAAACATGAAACATGAAACATGAAACATGAAACATGAAACATGAAACATGAAACATGAAACATGAAACATGAAACATGAAACATGAAACATGAAACGTGAAACATGAAACGTGAAACATGAAACGTGAAACATGAAACATGAAACATGAAACATGAAACATGAAACATGAAACATGAAACATGAAACATGAAACATGAAACATGAAATATGAAACATGAAACATGAAACATCAAACATGAAACATGAAACATGAAACATGAAACATGAAACATGAAACATGAAACATCAAACATGAAACATCAAAGTGAAACGTGAAACGTGAAACGTGAAACGTGAAACTTGAAATATTGAAACATGAAACATGAAACATCAAACATCAAACATGAAACATGAAACATGAAACATGAAACATGAAACATGAAACATGAAACATGAAACATCAAACATGAAACATGAAACGTGAAACGTGAACGTGAAACGTGAAACGAAACATGAAACATGAAACATGAAACATGGAACATGAAAAATGAAACATGAAAAATGAAACATGAAACATGAAACATGAAACATGAAACATGAAACATGAAACATGAAACATGAAACGTGAAACGTGAAACGTGAAACGTGAAAATGAAACGTGAAATGAAAACGTGAAACGTGAAACATGAAACATGAAACATGAAACATGAAACATGAAACATGAAACATGAAATGAAACATGAAACGTGAAACGTGAAACGTGAAACATGAAACATGAAACATGAAACATGAAACATGAAACATGAAACATGAAACATTGAAACATGAAACATGAAACATGAAACGTGAAACGTGAAACGTGAAACGTGAAACGTGAAACTTGAAATATTGAAACATGAAACATGAAACATGAAACATGGAACATGAAAAATGAAACATGAAAAATGAAACATGAAACATGAAACATGAAACATGAAACATGAAACATGAAACATGAAACATGAAACATGAAACATGAAACATGAAACGTGAAACATGAAACATGAAACATGAAACATGAAACGTGAAACATGAAACATGAAACATGAAACATGAAACATGAAACATGAAACATGAAACATGAAACATGAAACATGAAACATGAAACATGAAACATGAAACATGAAACATGAAACATGAAACATGAAACATGAAACATGAAACATGAAATATTGAAACATGAAACATGAACATGAAACATGAAACATGAAACATGAAACATGAAACATGAAACATGAAACGTGAAACGTGAAACTTGAAATATTGAAACATGAAACATGAAACATGGAACATGAAAAATGAAACATGAAAACATGAAACATGAAACATGAAACATGAAACATGAAACATGAAACATGAAACATGAAACATGAAACATGAAACATGAAACATGAAACATGAAACATGAAACATGAAACATCAAACATGAAACATGAAACATGAAACATGAAACATGAAACATGAAACATGAAACATGAAACGTGAAACGTGAAACGTGAAACGTGAAACGTGAAACGTGAAACGTGAAACGTGAAACGTGAAACTTGAAATATTGAAACATGAAACATGAAACATGAAACATGAAACATGGAACATGAAAAATGAAACATGAAAAATGAAACATGAAACATGAAACATGAAACATGAAACATGAAACATGAAACATGAAACATGAAACATGAAACGTGAAACGTGAAACGTGAAACGTGAAACGTGAAACATGAAACGTGAAACGTGAAACGTGAAACGTGAAACGTGAAACATGAAACATGAAACATGAAACATGAAACATGAAACATGAAACATGAAACATGAAACGTGAAACGTGAAACGTGAAACGTGAAACGTGAAACGTGAAACATGAAACGTGAAACGTGAAACGTGAAACGTGAAACGTGAAACGTGAAACATGAAACATGAAACATGAAACATGAAACATGAAACATGAAACATGAAACATGAAACGTGAAACGTGAAACGTGAAACGTGAAACCATGAAACATGAAATAGGAAACTATGAAATAGGAAACCATAAAATCTGAAACCATGAAACCGTGAAACCATGAAACTAAAGCGCAAGGTCCCGGTTAGACCATGAAGTTCTGGGTTCGACCCAGTTGCTACCATTACCTTTTTCTTTTCTGTGTCTGTTCGGCTTCATGTTTCACTTTGAGAATTGTTAATACTATATTCAATGATTAAAAAAAGTAATAATAAATAAAATGAAATAAATAACTATTTTATTTTAAACATATATAATGTCGATCACATTGCGTAGTAACATTATCATTATGTAGAATTAATAAATAATCACCCTATGACGCCCCTTTACCCCCTAATGATTTACTTTCACAAAAAGATAATTCATTCTTCTATCTTAAGATTTTACGTCTCTGCCGCAGAGCTTAAATTTATGTAACAGTTTAAAAAACAGGCATTTTTCCGAACAGTCTTTTCAAATAATTAGTTGAGTTTACTCGAAAAATACGCATTGCACGACACTTGTCACATAATTTGCGCAATTATAATATTTTGCCAGCTATTTCGAGAGAAATGTACACATTCTGTTGGAGATTGAACAGAATACATGAAATTAGCACACAGTTACGCAACCTCAGTTTGCAAAAGATCTTCAAAACCTGTTGACTTTATAATATAAGGTGAATATTACTATGTACCCGTCCTTTCCGCGATAAGGCGAATTTACTGTTGTTGACTCTGCACCAGTAAAAATAATAACCTAGACACGCATAGAACTAAATGTGCTAACCGACAAAAGTAGCCTAACTATCGTAATTAGTTAAATGCGTAGGACACGCGTAGTCTGTAGCAAGGAGAGTGATAAGTTATCCCGAGAAAAGTGATAAATACGTCCAATCGTACAATTATTAACTTTTATGCTACGACCACACAACCGCCCAACGTATAGTGACTATAAATCAGGCGACTACACAATCGGCCAACGCTCCAACTACGAACTCCAAACCTAGTGATGCCATTTTAGCTGAAATCTATCGTTCTACCGATATTCATAGAAAGTCTACCGAAATTTATAATATTATTGACACAATTTGTTTCTCATTAGGTAATCATAATACCGGAAATAAATATAATGGATAGCTGTTGCGCCAGTTTTAGCTCCGTATATTTTTTTACGCACAGCCTGAGTCAGATTGCAGCGCAAAAAATATAACAATTTGCCCCGATTATACATCGGATTACATGCATTTCGCTATTGAGGTGATTTTACATTAAAAACGGCGCTATACAAATTATTCAATTTATTTGGGTGTTAGTTGTATATTTGAGTTTTTTTCGTCGTTATAAACATAGTTCAGCCATGTATTATATTTTGCGCAGCACGTCCACCTGGATCGCCAGCCGAACTCGTACTGAACGGCCAATGTGTGGAGGCCGGTTTGAGCTTGTTCGGCCAACTATTTTGAAGGTTTGGGCAACTAGTATGCCACCGGGGCGATCTCGGGCGAACTCGCCGAACTCGAGCTAACGTTGGCCCAACGCGTACGAACTACCCCTCTACACAATCGCTCAAATGTTCGAGTTGGGAGGTTGGGCGATGGTGTAGTCGTGGCATTATATTTGTAGTAAGACTTGATTCTGTTCGTGTCCAAACCTTAGAGTAACAATATATATGGTAGAGACCTCACTTTGCGAGATATTGAAGGCAGTTTTTGACCGGGGTGACCTCAGGGGTGTGGCCTAACTATCGCTAACAGGGTTGCTACAAATTAAGTAAATTAGGTATTTTGTTGTGAGCAGGTAGGTAGTCGTAACTCTTGAAAAGGATTTATGTAATATTATGTATTTATTTAAGGAACATAACCAATAAAATTTATTAGTACACAATATTGAGGCTATCTGAATTTATATTAATACATAATATGTTAACAAGAAATTAAGTCAATAATTTTTGTTAAATTAAAATGTTTTTGAAATTGTCTCCGCTTTGACTTTTGCAAAGTAGATATTTTTCTTGTTAATTTAACAATCACGTATTACTGCCATCTAAAGTAGGTATTAAAATTATTATCGGTGGGGTTTCAGGTACGGAGTCGAATGTTACACGTCCAATGCGATCAGAATGTTACATAATCTGTAAATATGAGAACCAACAATTAATGTGCGAGAGAAAAAAGTTAATGTTTTATTATGTCAAACTACAGGGTGGCGCAAAACTACCGTTATGGTTTGGAATGAAATGGCATAATCAAGCTGTTGTTGGTAGTCTGTCGGCTTCAATTCTTGCATAAGCTGAACCTTATACGGGAACATGTGCAATGTGACCAAAATTCTCTGAACGGTCCTCCGCGATAGCCCCAGTTGTGCCGAGCGTCTTCTTGTTGATGTTTCTGGACTGTCCTGCACACTATCCACAACACGTTGGATATTTTCTTCCGTGTAGACCGTACGTGGTCTTCCGGTACATGGAAGGTGTCTTACTGTACCATGTTGTCGAAAATTTGCAACCAGGCGGCTTATTGTTGGTGCTGAAGGTCCAGTACGCACATTGAAAAAACGACGATAAGCACGCTGCGTCAAAACAATTGACCGTTGATTTTCAAAATAAAATTCAACAATTGTTGATGCTGTTCTGTTGTGTAGTGTTCCATTTCAAATTCCCCAAGTTTTCTTCACAAAATTCTGAAATAAAAATAAAAAATTTAAATAAATTTAAAAAGTTATTAAACATTCAAACCATAACGGTAGTTTTACGCCAACTTGTATAGTGCTTTAGAGTATTATTGGACTACCGTTATTTTAGAATAGGCTAGTTTAGAATTGGTGAATCGGAGGACTTCAGTGTTTTCAACATTATTATTATGTGAACTTGGCATCAATAACTCAAATTTTCAAAAATAAAGTTACTTCCGGACTTTTTTAGTTCTAAAGTACAGAATATGTTTAAAGTAAACATCTCAGAAGTTCTTAAAATTGTTACTGATTATGTAAAATAAGAGAATTTCGTGGTCGTATTATAAGGAACGACAAATAACGGAGAAGTTTAATGGAGGACCTATTACTTGACGGGGGAAACGGTTTCAAAACAGTTGGTAAGAGTAGAGTTCTGCAGAGGTGTTTCAGGGTGAAGATGGCCTCACTGATAACCAACCACGGTTAACCTAATCTATCTTAACCTAACCCAACCATGCGACGTGGAGCCTAACAAAAACTAAGAAAGAAATTAACAAAATATTTTGGTTGGACCTACACTAGAAAATTGATGGTACAGATTAAAAATGAACCATGGACTCGTGAATCTAATCGAGCATGAGACCATTGTAAGATTCTATAGGTCCAAAAGACTGCCATGGGCTGGTCATTTTGAAAGAATTCCAAGTGATAGAACACCAAGAATTATGGCTGTGTTGGTGCCCCAGTAGAAGTGACCCAGAGACAGACCATGGTAGAGGCGGGTGGATTGTATGGAAGAGGATTGAAGTAGGACGGGTAGGACTGAGGAATAATAATAAGAGTAAATTTCTATAGCGCAGTTTTGTAAAGGTTCACCTCAAGTGCGCTTTATACTAACTAACCTAACCTAATATAATTGTAAAATAACAGATATATAACATAGTATATCTGTTATTATAGTATATATATATATTCAGGCAAATTAAAACTATGACATAAAATATTCATGAGCAGGTATTATAAAATAACAATTTAGAAACTAAGGGTGTAAATAATCAAATATAAAATAGGTACAAATAAAAAGATAAAATTATATGACATTATATACATGGTTTTTCACTGAATACTAAGGGAATTAAATAACTAGGGGAGAAAACCGCAACTAAATAAGCTATGGAGGATTAACAGAAAAAATGTCCTGAAATTCTGTTTCTACGCACATGAATTTATGTTTTATATCGGATAGGATTTTTTGAATAATTTTGTTTTTAATACCCGTTCGAACTCTGCTAAATTCTGGATGTTAGCAATATTTGGGGAAGCTTATTCCAGATGACCGGGCCGGATATACGAACAGAACAGTCATAGTACACGGGTTTATTTGACCGAGAGGGTTCAACTAATCGGTTAGCAGCATTGAAATCTGGGAGAAGAGGCCAACTCCAAGAGAACACCATAAGAAGAAGAGTAATTTTCTCCACATCACCAGCAGAATCTTTCATTTTTCTCTATTTAACCGGCTATATCGTTTTAGCAAGCCGCGCCGAGACGAAACCAATAAAAAATTCCTAAAATAAGATCGCGGTTAAGTTTTAGTAGATTAAAAATGAGAGGTCGGTTTTCTAGACTCAATAATAAACTCGTCGGAACTCGATTTGGGTGAGGAAAAATAGACACCATTAAAAATGTTTAAATAGATTTGAGGTGTGGGTAGCGCCACGTAGAGGAACTAAACATACGCGCCCCGAGACGGTAAATAACAAGTATCAATAGTTACGTCAATTGCAATTGACAATAAGGAACTGCAGCGCAATTTTTATTTTATTTTTTTTCAATACTAGTGTTCAAATTTAAATATCAGAAGTTTTTTTTCTCAAGTCAGTTTTCATAGTAAAAACAATTATCAAAGTTTTACTTTATCAAAGCACGCCAAAACGCTCCAAATCAATGACCGGCCGGTTTTGATCAGTTTTGAGGTTAGAATGTCAAATTTAAAAATAAGGATGAGCTTTACCGTACATAATTTTATATTCTATTCATTCTAAACCATAAGTAAGCATAAGTAATAAAATCATCTACCTTTTTAGAAACTTTAACTCAAAGAATAATAATAGTATTGAGCATTAACATTATCATAATGACCGTATTGATAATCGGTTTGCTCTTGAATACTCCATTTTTTCATTAATAATAGTTCTTATAATGAACAGCAATTATATGGTAGATCTTAAACTCACTCAAATTATGTTTAAATTGCGCCAAAATTAAAAAAAATAGATATTTAAAATCGAAAAATAAAAATGTCCATACTAATCCAAAAACTGAATGTGCACGTGACCTCGAATGTTCCAAATGAAATGGTACCAACATAAAACGGTGTTTTGATGAGATGATTTTTTACCCACTCCTAAATAACGATTTATATATTCTACGTATAATTATATTTAATGAAAGTTATATATTCGGAATCGTCGTTTGTTGATCTATATGAATATATATTTTCAAAGCCACTATATTTTCGACGAAGCGATCGACAATTCCGACTCCCATTGGCTGGGGAATGATGGGTATTTTTATTAAGCGCATCGATGAACGCCTTTGATGCAGTGGATTGATCGTTTCACTGTGCGATTGACAATCGTTCGTATCAATCGAACCTCTCTGAACTCAGTTTCATTGCGGAATTAAATTTGGTTTTACTTGTAATTATATTTTATCGCGATTGTCAGGAGTTATGGAAAATAGAATCAAAAGATTATTTTTATTCGCACACTGTAGGTACTGTTTTGTTTCTGCAGACGTCCGCAAAGTAACTAGGGCGAAACTATTGATAGGAATATTGAAGTTCCGTCAATCGCACTTCAATTGCAATTATTAATCGGATAAACACATTGACAATTTGACTGCTCCAAGGAAGAAGGCAGTAACTCACTTCAGGTCATTTTTCAGGAGAACCATTTCAATGTTTAAAATCTTGTTCATGTTATTGAACGTTTTAAAAAAAAAAAAATTAATACTACCTGATGTGCACGCGGCCTTGCGCGAGATTTTTCTGTTTTGTTTTTAATAAAGTTGTGAATTCTTGCTTGTCCTTTGGGTGCCATAGTTGATTTGACAGTGAAAGTAACAATCTCCGAACAAAGAAACATTCAGTAGAAAATTTTGTTCCATTTCAAAGGGTAAGGCTCTCGACTACGAATCGGAAGGTCGCGGGATCAAATCCCGGCGTGCGCAACTAAATTTTATTTAATTAATTTGTGCTGTTTCACAATTAATTAATTAAAAAATAATGTATGGTATATTTGCGCACGTTCCAGAGTGGAAGATACTTTCAGTATCGCCCTGGTGAAATACCACCATTCAGAATTGAAACGTTGCTTGAAATGGCTTTTAGCCGTGTTTGGTGACCAGATCTGAATAGACAGGTATTCCCCACCTTCCTCTTCCCTTCTCCATCCCCTCCCCTATATCTTCAGCCTCACAACATTTCCCAATTGGGGATGCCATAGTCTCACTGGCTCCAGACGGTTGGGAGCAGTTGAGACTCTTGTGGGGTATTAATGTAAAAATAAAAAAAAACGTTTATTTTTTCAAAATGTATCTAAACAATAAAGTTCTTAAGTAGGTACCTACTCGTGTTTTCCATTTTTTTTTAATATTCTACCGAAACAAATCTTCTTTTTTTGAATATGTAACCCGTGGTTAACCTCAATCAACATGGCGGGTTCAATGTTTTTCATACTAATTTTAAAACGTTTGGATTTCATTAAAACTACTCTTTAAACCTTCCCGGCCCAAATAAGAACAAACTGTGCTATTTTCAATTAAAACGGTCAAGTATTTTTCGAGAAAATCGAGGACACATGGACAAGCATTCATTTTGTGTATTCTTTTCGAAAGCATTTTCTAACTTCTTTAGTGTTTTGCTCGAATAAGTCGAAAATTCAATTTTTTGAGTTAGTGTTTTCTTCCTTGTAGCAGCCAAATTGCCATTGCTCGTCTTTGGGGCGCTTTACGTTATTAGTTATTACCAGTGGGGAGATCAATCGATAGAAGTGTGTTGTCGGCGTATCCGTATAGTCAAAGTAAGATCAATTTTTCCTCACTTCTGATGCAATTGGTTATCAAGCATGAGGTTAGGTTGTTACGCTTGTGATCACAATTTGATCATAAGCTGAAACTGATTGAGAATCGGTCTTTAACGGGAATGACTTAATAAAGAATTCCGGTGAAAAATATAATGGCTTTAAAAAAAACAATAGCGATCAGCAAACCCCGAATCTGAACATATAAAATAAGAACGAGCAACTAAGCCACTAGGGAAATTGTAATAACTGTTCGGAATTTTATATCGGTAAGACAGCACGTAATGGCAACATTAGAATCAAAGAACATCTTACATTCGCCATCCATCTAATTGAAAAATATCACACCTATAATCATAGCACCGGCGCTAATATTCTAGACAAAAATGGTTTTGGCTTGAGATTAGATAATTTAGAATCTTTATGAATACAAAAAAGGCATTAAAATTGACAGTATTATTCTTAATATTTATCGTACAGTCCCATATTAGATATTTAAAAATTTCCCACTTCTCCTCAATCCCTCATTTGACGTCCTGTCTCTTTCTTTTTTTTATATTTTGTCCCATTCTGTTACATGTAATGATGTAACTCTGTCTCACTGTTCCATTGTTCCGTTTTATATTTTGCCTCCTTCCTTTTGTATATTCCCCTCACTCTATGCATTTTTGTTTGGTTTAAAGTTTTAGACCGATGAAGCTTGAGATAAGCGAAACCGGTTGGTAAAAAATAAATTGGTGGTTTAAAGCAAAGTGTTTCTTAATTATATGTAATATTATATAGAAAATTTGTTAAATGTTTTTAAAAAACGAATTAAACAGGGCGGGCGGTGTTTGTTTGTTTTGTATATAAATCTATAGTTTTATTCCGAGCTTGATGAAATTTTGCACATTTGACTTTCGAAACAAAATGGAGGTCACTGTCTGCAAGAGATTTCTAAAACCACCACCTACCCCCTTTCCCACCCCTTAATGCAGAATTTTGGTACTTTTGATGAAATTTCGCACACTTGTCGTTCAAATAAGGGGAGAACTATTTGGTAGGGGTAACACATCACAATCTTAAAACTTTACTCAAAACCATTCATAACCCCGGGATACTTCCGCTAATTAAATTAATTAAAGCCAATTCTTATTATAACAACTGAAAACATAACCTTAGAAACGAGGTTCGGGATATTAGAACCACGTTAAAATTCAATTGAATGCAAAAATGGCCGTGTTTTTACACTTTAGTGCACTGCAAAAACAGTAGTTTTTTTAAAAAAAAAATTAAAAAAAACTCCGAAAAAAACAAACAACAAAAAAAAGAGTCCCAACTGCTCCCAACCGTCTGGAGCCGGTGAGACTATGGCATTCCCATTTGGGGAATGTTGTGAGGCTGAAGGTATTGGGGAGGGGAAGGAGAAGGGGAAGAGGAAGGTGGGGAAATACCTGGCTATTCAGATCTGGTCACCAAACACGGCTAAAAGCCATTTCAAGCAACGTTTCAATTCTGAATGGTGGTCTTTCACCAGGGCGATACTGAGAGTATCTTCCACTCTGGAACGTGCGCAAATATACCATATATTATTTTTATTTAATTAATTGCGAAACAACACAAACTAATTAAATAAAATTTACTTGAGCACGCCGGGATTTGAACCCGTGACCTTCGGAAAAAAAAGTAGTGACAAAATACTGACATTTCATAATGTATCTTTCAATTAAAAGTGGTTTCATTTTAGACTGAAAAACGTATCGAATTTCGCATTCAAAAGCCAGTAGCGAATTCATCTAACAGCAAATTCTACGGCCAAGTGACGTCACACCCAACATGCCATAGATTGCGTGCGTTTTGGCGGGCTCAAAAATACAACCTCAATAAATAATTTTTTTGATGAAAACTACTGGTATTTAAGTAAATTGATTAATAATACATTTGTAAATGAACTGGTTTTTCTTATTGTCAAAAATTCAAAATGGTGCTGTTCGTCGATTTGATGTCCGTCAAACGTAATAAAACCTAGGATGCCTCGCACAAAAAAATTGTAAATCTAATTTGAATAAGATTCTTCGACCACAGTCGAGAAGAAATCGAAATAATAATTAATTTACTGTGTCCCTGAATATTATTATAAAACACCTGTGAATTCGTTTCGAAATTTTAAACTAAACAGACAAAATAAATATATCCTCAACAGGTGTTATTTTGCTCACCAACATTATGTTAGCCATTCCATGCTTTGAACACCTATGTAACTACTAACTACTGGCGTTCCGATCACTAGACACAACTAAATCCATTTCAAGCAAAATTTCTTTGATGTGAGGTTTGATCATAGTTCGACAGTCGGCAAGCTTCGATGTCACATCTTCCTGCGTTTCAACCACAGATCAAACAATAAATAGAGATGCCCTAACACGCAAGGGGAAGAAACCAAAATAAGAAGGGCGAGGGGCGAGCTAAGCGTGCAGCCAATTTAAGTTAAACTGCAAGTAAGTAAAAAGGTTCGGATTTTTAATAAAAACCGATTTAGTTTAACCGTTTTTATAAATGTTTTGTAATTTCCTTATCGCAGTCAAATCACTTGAAACAAACGTGGATAGCAGTGAATTAGGCTAGCGCCAAAATAGCGACGATCCTGTCGCTCTCAATCCTGTGAAGTACGAGGTTGGAAGTATTACAGAAATATTTCTGTGGAGTACCGTCCCACTAAATCTGCAGAACTCATAGGTACTATTTGTCGACATGATGGAGGAATACGTACGCGAGGTGCAAACATAACTAACGCCATAATTTAGTATTTATGTTCCTTGCCCAGAAAACGTCCTTAGACCGCACTGGAAGAATGAAAGGCGCTATGAATTTATAGGTCGGCCTCACTCTTTCATTAGAACAATCGCCCCTCTATAGTGATATCGTTTTGCATTGTTGTGTTCTGTATCTATCTCGTTTACGCGCGTATTCACATAAAACGTTGTTTAATATTACGACACCCACAGCCAGCTCATTTTACACTATGTTTTCTGCACCTCTCTCATTTTCTCACACTATTAGTTATAACGTTATAACATACTCGTAAACGTATGGGACGATCTAATTTCCATGGGAACGACGATTGGTGTGAGGTGCTAATATGATTTTCGCACGCTCCGCGCCTGTGGAATATTCCAAAGTTTTTCAAATCAATATACTAGGTAGGTATACATGGTATACGTTAATAGACTCCTAAGTAGTAATTATTATAATTAATAATATTTGGATGATTTGTATAGCGCCGTTTTAGTGAAAAATAACCTCAAGGGTGCTGTCAGTTGGCATTATCAGCACCTCGGCGCCTTGACAGGTCGGCGCCCGGAGCGAACTGCTCCAATATTGCCAGCCCAGGACCGATCCTGGGGCAGAAGTCTGCATCTTTTGCGTTAGCTAGCGCAAGTTATATTGGTCATAAGTCATAAATAACATATTTTGACAGTTTTCATAAACGCAGCGTCGTCTCTTGCGTTTGCGTTACGGATTTGTCTCTCAATACGGACTACAAAACTATCGAAATGTGTTGTTTATGGCCGATTTAACTTCCGTTATCTAATGCAAAAGATACACACTAACGGCCTTTCTTCCCAACTTTTCGAAAGATCAATCTGAGGCACCGATCAGCCAAGTGTTTTGTTGAGTAACGCTCGGTTTGCCTGTTCTATGAAAGTGCCTGCCCACTTTCAAAGACAATAAGATAGTGCCCCATCACCCATATACAATAAAGTGACATCAAATGCAGCGAAAAAATATTATTCGTTTCGGACATTTAATATTTGACGTTTCTCCCCCGTGAAAAACAAGCAAAACGTAGCTTATAAAAAGTAAAAGAAGTTAGGTTCTTTTCAGTTTTATTTAAAACATACACAAAACATGTTTTTGACATCCTAATTTCATCGAGAAAATCGTTGGGTAGAGCGTATTTGTGTATTTGAATAATGTTGAGGTAAAATTTCGGCTCAACAGTTACTCAGCATGGTTAGGAAGAACTTCCGTTAGGTCCCTGCAGTGGCGGATACAGAAAAAAACTCAAGGGGGGGCGCTAAAGATATCTTGAGTTACCTTTACTTTTATCGTAATAAAAAAAATCAAGTCACAAGTTTTATTTAAACTTATTTTACAGATATACAAGACAATGCCATCTTATGATATAAAAAAAAACAATTGTGGTTCTCTTCCTTAAATGATGAATTCTCTGCGCTTATTCTTACCCAAGGGGCGGGAGCGCGCCCCCCGCGCCACCCATATGTATCCGCCACTGGGTCCCTGGTTAGGGCTAGTCTATTCATTCTGACGTCAGTGGATAGAATCAAAGATTTCGCTGTACTTTTACGTGAATTTGGTCGCTAGTGTTGAAGCCGTTGAGAGAATAGAGACATAGGTCGTGGATAACAAATTTAACATTATGTCACGACAGACATTTGCGGATCCACTATCTGCAGTCTATTTTATCTTGCAGACACGGCGCTGTGGAATGTTAACATAATAAATCACCATAAATTACAATTACCTTATCATTATTGCTGAATACACATTTACTTTCATCTTCGGCGGAAAAATCTAGTTAGATTAATTTGGCGGGCAACTCAGAAACAGCAATCTCTAGAGAACATAGATCGCTATCAACACTTCAAGGAGATTCAGACATAATCACCTGACTTATTTTATTACGATAAGTCACTCTGAAATTCATAACTGTTTCTCAGATAAAATCGGGGTTCAAAAGATCTTTATATAAATTTCAAAATATCGGACGTAGATCTGATATATTATATTAAAAGGTGATATTAATTTTCTGAAAATGGACGTTAAAAATACAGTTTCAAAAGGGATGAAAAGTATCACTCTAGAGTTGATGAGTTGCTGCAGTTGATAGTTGCTCGCAAAGTGAATTTTTTTCTAATGGTTAACAGTTGTCATCAATGGTCAGAGATTTCCACCATACCGAGGGCAACGTATTTTGAAAATGATAGGTATACAAAAACACGACTTGACGGTGCCCCGCGAAGTTATGGAGAATCGCGGATAGATCCCGTAAATACAAAGACACATTCTAAATAACGAATATCACGCTATATTATGTCGTATAAATATATATTCATATGGATCAACAAACGCCGATGATTATAATAATTTATTTTATTATAGAAACAAAAGAGTATATTTGTTACAGTGAAAAACAATTGACAGGAATTATGTTTCCTTGTAATTTCTGTTATTTACCGGGTGACATGTGTACACACACACTTATATGCTACACATAGTACACAATGTGTAATGTGTATGTGAATGAGTAAGTTTTATATATTGTATGCATAATTTATAAATCGTTATTTAAAAGTTAATAAAAAACCATCTCATCAAAATCCCCTTTTTTTACACATAAGACCACACAGGGATATAATTTCCCTCAAGGTCTATATCATCTTTGGGGATGCTGTGTGGAGGGTCTTTTAGAGGATCGCAAGGAGTGAACTTGGGTCTTGAAGAGACCCATGTTCTCCAGAGTGGAAGATACTCTCAGTATCGCCCTGGTGAAAAACCACCATTCAGAATTGAAACGTTGCTTGAAATGGCTTTTAGCCGTGTTTGGTGACCAGATCTGAATAGCCAGGTATTTCCCCACCTCCCCCTTCCCTTTCCCCTCCCCAATACCTTCAGCCTCACAACATTCCCCAATTGGGAATGCCATAGTCTCACTGGCTCCAGACGGTTGGGAGCAGTTGGGACTCTTGTGCGGTATTCATGTAAAAAAAAAAAAAATGTTGTAGGGTGGAGGAGACACAGATGCCGGCAGATCATTCTATAGCCGAGCTGTTGAACATAAGAACGAGTCATAGAAGCGACCCGTTCTCATGTGTCAACCGTGTGCAAATATTGGACGCGCATTTAGCGTTTCCCGAATATGCACCGGTGACGAAGAGACGCTAGTTCCTCAGAGAATCTTCCTGTTTCCTTGGTTCCGTTGGAAGGACGTCATGCGGTCGTTCGAACCTAAATGCTACCTGTGTAAATTCATTACGTGTGACCGTATGACGCTAGTGTGACGTCACGCGGTGACCGTTCGAATTCCGGCCGTTTTGGAGGACTTCAAATATCACACTTTGAGCATTAATCTAACTATGAAAACGAACTCTAAAAACAAATAAAAAGACCAACATAGATTAAATAAATTTTAAAAAAATGGACTGGAGTCCCTTATAGTCCAACTGCATCAAGTAACAATATCCGTCTTATTTTGTTTTCGCATAAACATTCTTAAATATTTCAGATGCCATAATGCCTGGCTCTGGAGCGTCTGAACTCTAATGTGGTCAACGCATTAAAAAAGTTCTTACGCAGTACGCACAGGTACATTTTTTTACAAGAACTCGAGCCAAGTTCCCTGGTGACAATGGCCTCCGTTGAGACAGTTTGTCGTGCAAAGAATATTAATTGATATATACGAGCTCAGAACGAGACCTAACAATGTAATGGCGAAACAGGAGATGGCAAGTAATTGCTAATGGTAATTAATGTTTTAATTGAAGTCACATGGTTGGCAGCAACAAAGCTGCCATATAAATGGTAGGTACTTACCCACAGTTTGCAACATGTAAAATTTGAAAGTGGAACAATTTTATATTTTCGTAGAAAGAAATAACTTTGTGGGTTGACATATTAATGAAATAAAGCAATAACTTTCTTTCACTCTGTTTCTTTTGTTATCTCGCTGTTCTTTTATTCTATTTTTATATTGTGTCGGCCTCCATATGTACACACTATGCATTTTTTTTAAGTTTAATTTTGTACCCTGTTGAAGCTTACGCTAAGCGAACCCGGACGGTCGTAAAAATTATAATAATTTCCCCGGCTTAAACAAAATGATTGTTTTATTTCATGGAACAATTTTATTTATTACTATGGCAGCACTGGGTAACACCGATTTTGGAACATATTAGTATATTCAGATGTGAGGTTATGTATGACTCCAGAATTTGGCTAACGTTTTATTATTTTTTTAAATTTAGCTTTAAATGGACGTATTTTAATGAATTATCAAATAAATGGCTTCTTTGATGAAGGTACACTATATTTATTTTTAAAAAAAGCTCCTTTCCTGAGCAATGATCTCGTTAACAAAGAATAATGAAGTTCGGGTAGTACTTCTAATTTATGACCACCGTGTATATGGCTTACATACACATTGTAAACAATGACCATGGACTATTGTGCTTAATTAAAGATAAATAATTTTTACTTTGAATTATCTTGGTATCACCATTTAAAGCAATTTTAACGATTGCAACGCCCTCATTTTTTTCTACGTGTATTTTCATTAAATGTTTTAATTCATAGAAATCCGTTTAATTTTATTTTTTTAAATTTAATGTGAATCAAATTTAATAATGTTATTAAGTTCTGCGAGTATTTTCAGATTTTTTATTATTGTGACAGCCGTTTCGGCGTTCCAGTTCATTTTAAAACTGATGTTAATCCACATTGTGACGACTTATTTGTATGATTTTATTCACTCCCACCCCATTCTAATTTGGACGGGTTTTTTTAAAATAGAATAAGATTTAGCGTAATGAGTAAGATTAAGAAAGGGACGCTTAGATGGTTTGGGCATGTGGAGCGAATGAACGAAGAAAGGAGTGTAAGAAGAATGTATGACGCGAATGTGAATGGAAGAAGTAGCCGAGGACGTCCGAGGAAGACATGGCATGATCAAGTGAATCAAATACTTGAGTCGGGCCATGTCAGAAGTCGGACTAACAGAAGAGAATGTATGAGACGATGTATGAATGTGAATGAAGCAAGAAGTGTATGCCAAGATCGAGTTGTTTGGCGGTCCGTCCTCTCTGCCTACCCCTGCGGAGAAACGGCGTGATGGTTAGTTAGTTAGTTAGTTAGTTTATTTATTATCGGTAAAACCGATTTAGTTAGAAAATAATTAATATTCTCTATTCTGTGAGGTTTTTATATTTATAATGTTTAAAAAAAATGTATTTGTCAGGCTACCTACATCCCTTTCCTTCTTCCTCTGTTCTTAATGTTGTCCCACCTTATCTTTTCTCTGGTCTATCTCACGCTTGACCTATTTCTATTCTATTTCAATTCATTTGTATTTGCGAGGCTCAAAGTGATGCAGCAAATCTTCGAAAGAAAAAAAGGGTTATTTTATTGGACATAACCATAGACATCACTGTACTGTACGAAGAGGTCGGTAGCAATAAGGAACTCCGGTCCATTAAAAAAATCATCAATAATGACGTTAAAGCTCAATTACCAGTAAATTTGGTTTTTTATTTCTAAAGTTAGTTTTCATAGTTAAAATAATTTTCAAAACCTAAAATTTTCAAAGCCTGCCAAAACGCTCCAAATCTATGGCCGATCGGTTTTGATCAGTTTTGAGGTTAGAATGTCAAATGTCAAAACAAGGATGAGCCCTACCGTACATAATTTAATATTCTATTCATAGTAAACCATAACTAAACGTAAGTAATAAAATTATGTACATCCTTAGAAACTTTAACTTAAAGAATAATAATTGTATTGAGCATTAATATTATCATAATATCCTTAGAGATAATTAGTTTTCTCATGAATAATCTAATTTATTTCACTAATAATATTTTTTTATATTGAAAAAAAATTATAGAGCTTAAAGTCACCCAAATTAAGTTTCAATTTCACCAAACCTAAAATAAATACATATTTAAAATACAAAACAAAAGTGCAAAATAAAAACCTCCATACTAATATAAAAACAGAATCCGCACTTGACGTCAGATGTTCCAAATGCAATGGTACCAACATAACAAGGTGTTTTGATGAATCAATTTATATTCAGTTTTAAATAAGGATTTATAAATTCTACGTTAAATTATGTATAATGCATGTTATGTATTCAGAATCGGCGTTTGCTGATCTATATGAATTCATATTTTTGATGCCATTACATTTTTCACTGGAGTTCCTTATTGGCGTTCACGCGGTTCTATTCTATGGTCTATTTTATTTAGAATACAACGAAAGTTGGAGTCGATTCAACATTGAACTTCTATTGTATCAGGCAATTTATTACATAGGTTAACCCTGTTCTCACTGATCTAGTTCATAAATTCTATGAAATAGATCAAAGAATAGATCAGGTGGAAACGTGGTACTAGATGCCATAGAAACATCGGTTTTGGCTAAGCAAATATATAGATGTGGGAGTAGCACTGACGTCAGAATGAATAGACTTGCCCTAAGTACGACATGGACGGCTGGATGTAAAGGTAAAAAAAAACAAGATATTCGGTTTTTGTAAACATGCAGAACTTTTTAAAAGTTAGGCTTCTCTCTCACGGTCCGGTGAGGAACGAACTTTTCACTCGTTACTGGAGACAGACACTGCGCAGAAAAGTCCCGCAATGAACTGCGTTGCAAACCGTTGCCTTACTTTAGCAAACTTGAATTTTCTGTGCAGTGTCTGCAGTAACGAGGGAAATGTTCCTTCCTTACCGGACTATCACAGAGTGGGCTTAGTTGCTGTTTTATTTAAATTGGCGGCACATCTACCTGGCCACCCGCACCTCTTATTTTGGTTTCTTCCCATTGCGTGTTAGGGCAACTGTATGTATTATTTACTCTGTGGAGAGTACCAATTGAGCGTGTTTGTTTCTTTTATGATTTACACTTGACCACATTCCATTTTCTTTTTCTTGACCTATCTTTCACAATTCGTCACAATTTCACATTCCAGTAAAATCAATAAAATCGCATGAAACAAAAACAATATCCTGAATGAGAAAATAACAAGATAATTTCACGCTTACTATAAAATTGGTTTCTGCAATAATTGCCAGTCATTTAAGTTATAAACGTGTTGCCATTAAAATAAAAAAAAAGTATGGTAATGTGGTACCTACGTAACAATTTATTTAATGACTTATCAAACCATAAATTTAATATTCATATTGACGCAGGCGGCTATTGACATCAAGAATATAATATAACACTGGTTATGATATCGCCTACATGAATAATGTAAATTTGATATGAATGACATTAGTACCTACCTAATCTAGGATGTACAATTAATATAGGTTAGATAGCAAAAATTACGAAATACTAGCCGAAGTACTAATGAATGGTTTGGAGTAAATTTACTACCTTTCCCCGAACCCCCGCCCCTACCTCTACCTCTACCCCTAAGCCTACCCCTACCCCTACCCATACTCCTACCCCTACACATACCCCTATTCCTACCCCCACCCCTACCTCCGCCCCTACCCCTACCCCTACTCCTGCCCCTACCCCTACCCCTACTCCTATCCCTACGCCTGCCACTGCCTCGACCCAACCCTAATCCCTGCCCGTGCCCCTGTTCCTGCCCCTGCCTCTGCCCCTGTCCCTACACTAACCCCTACCTAGGTACTTATCTACTTGTCAAAATATAGGTCAAGCTCTGAGGAACGAGCTTCATTGATCCCTTCGGCACCGGTGCATAGTCGGGAAACACGCCAAAGCGCACTTAATATTTGTACAAGGTTGATATTTGTCACACGAGAACGGGTCGCTTCTACGACTCGTCCACGTGTTCAACAGCTCGTCTATGGAATGATCTACCGGCGTCTGTGTTTCCTCTCTATTACAAGAATATCACTCCTTCCTATCCTCCAAAAGACCGTCCACACAGCATCCCCAAAGATGACATAGGCCTTGAACGAAATTATTCCCCTCAGGGCCTCCTGAGTGGAGTATATGTAAAAATAAAACACAGACTGTTTCAATTGCGCTGACCCCCTTCGTTCGCCCTTCAACCCTTGGCATAATTTTTTGTAGCCGTCTTTATCATATTTTTCAATTGTGTAATTAGAAATACAAAGATTTAAAATAGTCTGAATGTTTTTTTCTGAATTCCACATGGACGTCCATAAATTTAAAAAAAAAATTTCCGTTGCTTTCAATAGAAACTTCAAAGGGTCATAAATCGGAAGGAAAACGACAATGTGGGTGAAAAATAATTGCATTGACCTAGTAATTCGCATCACAGCGTTGTCTAAGATAATTTCGCTAGAATGTATTTATTATTCAAGAGTTTTTAGACAGACAAAAATACAGTAGACTTTGCATAGGAACGTAAAAACAGACACCAGTTATTTCTAGATTGGCGAATAAAAAAAACAAGAAAAGCAATTTATTTTGCTTGGGTAGGTACTTTCATTATTTTATGGTTTCCATTTTCTCGTTACGGAATAATAGTGCCTAGTTAATATGGTAGATATCTACATTGTTTAAGTGTGTTGACTTTGTAATAAGTAGGTTAGGTGTCTAACTAGCGATCGTATAGTTTCAGTTAATTTCATGCCTTTCAGGATATGGCTGATACAATGTCATTATCAGCACCTGAAAGTAGATAAAAGAGTTGTTCATTTACGATAAAATGAAAATACTGAATCGTGCTATGAACTACAACAGGACAGACAGCACGTATGCACACAGTTTTGAATAGTCATTCAAACAGGCGCCAAAACAGAAAAGAAGATAGTTTTCATCTGGAGTCTGGAGATGAAAAATTAATGAAACTATCTTCAATTTAATTACATTTCACAGGATATGAATTTGCAGTGCCATCTGGTGAAGAGGTCTATTTCTATCGAAAAAATACTTCCTAATATGCTTAAAAACATAGGAATTAATCTTTAGCTAGACAATTTATAGTTCTCTATCAAGCCGCAGGACGTTTCCATTTTTCAGTTTTGCAACAGGGCTTCCTGAAATTTAAATGCTGTCATCGTGTAGTGACGATCCTCGCCGCCAGAGTTGCAAACGTCTCAAATCACTCGGCTGCACCGCGCTAGCACAAAGGATAGTCGCCCGACAAATTTATAAAATGTATTTAAAAGCAGTGCGTGCGGAATTCGAGATAGCTATATTGTTTATGATTTTTTTTACTCGTTGTTAATTTTGTAGGTGAGTTTTTCTGCGTTGGGGATCGTCCGGAATATCGCTAGCCGGCTCGAAGCTTTTGCCTTTCGGCCGCCGGTTCATTTTTGGATATATCGCGTCCCGCGTGCGGGTTCACTGTCGTCCGTGGCACGCGAGATTTTCCATAAAAATCACAATAATAATAGTAATTGATCGATAACATTCAGACTTCATTCCAAAACGCCGACCGAATCGAAAATAAACAAAGTATCACATTACTAGGTACATTACAAACGAAAGCCGCTGTATCAGATTCGAACGTGACGTTTGCCGTGCAGTATCATTCCTTTCCATTTAATAATCCTCGTAACTCTGTTATTAAAAGTTTAAGTGAGATTACAATCATCTGGAAATCATCAACAAACTTCAGACTTTCGAATTTACACGTGGTGAGTTTTGTTTATTTACTTTTTCATACATAAAAGTTCATTCGTTGTATGCGACCGCTTCTTTTGCAAGCGAAACAGCTGCTGAAATAAGTGCACGGTGTCATTTATTTTCCTTTGTTATCCCGTACAAGTTTTAAATTAAAGTAACACACAACTTGCCAACAATTAATAATTACAAACTCTTAGGTATTCAAAACATAACATTGCATAAATTATTTAGTAACATTTCTTATTCGTCTGTTTAAATTGTATAATATATCATAAATATTATATATTGCGATACTCTATTGAGTATAATTCGTATATGGTCCTGCCCCTGAGAGATCCGTTGTAGTATCTCTTTCAGTTGCATGCATTGTTTGCGAGAAAGAGGGAGATATTACAACGGATCTCTCGGCTGTTTGTCTTCATTACAATCTCAAAGAGTTCATTGCTTTATCGCTTTATTATTATTAATTTATCAAATATTATTGTAATGTTTGCGTGGAGTGTTAAAATATATAACTGTAATATTATTTAATTATATTATACTGAAGAAATACGCCGATAAATGCGTTCGGTGTGCCCAAAGTAAGGCCAATTTAAACATTTTCAAATATCGTAATTGTTCTTTAGCAGAAAATCAATTCCATTGGCCTGTTGACGATTTTACATGTAAACTGGCGAAAATAGCACTTCTAGGGATATTCTGTGCAGTGTTACGATTTTTTTTATCAATACTATTATTATCAAACACAAAAAAACACTATAAGAGATGTTTTTCAACAAGAGTTTTTTTGTGGTTTTTATGAAAATAATATTTCACTATCTCGAATTTTCTTATTATGCCAGTAATGCTTGTTTTGTTGAAATTTGCATTTACGCACTCAGAGATGGCATTAATTCTTATATTCTAGAAGAAAAAAACTGTTTTTGGCATGTAATGCTTAACATTGAGATGAATAAAGTTGTTTGTTAGCGGTTTATATACTTTACAAGTTTCTTGAAGGAATTGAACTTACAATAACGATTAATTCCATTTAATATTCTATGTGCATGCACACCAATAAACAATTCATCTCAATATTTAAGAGCATAACATGCTAAAAGTGTTTTTTTTCTAAAACACTTCAAGTAACGCCATCTGTAAGCGTGTAGCGTTATAATCATGTTTCGAATGCCCTTAAATTCACGCAAACAATGAAGCAAGTAGTGTGCCAAGAGAGAGTTGTGTGGCGGTCTATCCTCCCTGCTTACTCCGGCGAGGATTGTCGTAACGGTTAGTTTGTTAGTTAAATAATAATATTTGTTTTATTGTTGACTACCTGATGTGTACCCGGCCTTCCTCGGGATGGTGTGTGAATTCTTGTTTGTCATTCGAGTGCCATAATTGATTTGACAGCGGAAGTAATGCCTTGTGACGACTATTACAATCTATAAACAAATAAATATTCATTTGTAAATTTTATTTCATTCCAAAGATATCTAAATAGTGAAAAGTTCTTGAGTATGTACCTACTTGTGTTTTCCATTTTGAAAATGGTCTACCCAAACAAACCTTCTTATTTTGAATGTGTAATCTGTGGCTAACCAGAGTGGTATATCTGTGGGCTCACCTCAATACAACATGGCGGGTTCAATGTTTTTCATACTAATTTTAAAACGTTATAGCAACAGTTTTACATATTGGATTTCATTCAAACTACTCTTTAAACCTTCCCGGTACTAATAAGAACAAACTCGAGTAATTTTCGAGAAAATCGAGGACAAACAGACAAACGCTCATTTTTATATATAAAGTAGATTTGTATTGACAATGTGTGCGTCAAATAAAATTTTTAAAAATCTTCAAAAGTTTGAAAAATTGGGATTAGTACCTTGGATTGGACCCCTTATCAAATTATTATTACGTTATTAGTAATGTTTTCTAATCTACATTGCATTGTGCTTTCATAAATTACGTTATTAATACATATTTGTATTCATTGTCCAATTAAAAAAAATAAGATTACAAGTCTCTGAAAGTTTACTTCACGTCAACTGTTAAAGTAAGTAAAAACGGCGTCGGTAAAAGAGGATGGACGGCCACACAACTCTGTCTTGGCACACACTCCTTGCTTCATTCACATTCATTCATCGTCTCACATGTATCAATCTTCCGGGTAAAGTTTTATAATTCAGACTCGTGTTTAACACGCATAGATTATTGAAAGAACACTTCGCTTAACTTAATTTAAAGGTTAATTTTTTGTACGGAATATTTAGATAAGCATTTATTTTTTCTTTAAACACAAACTAAGATGTTATTATGTATATATAATTAATATATTGTAACATATATAAAAAGGGTTATTAGGTTCTTAGTTTGGATTTATAGATAACAAAAAATAATAATTAAAAACGAGTCTGAATTGTTAAGTTTTACCCTCTTCTGTTATTCTGACTTTTGATATGACCCGACTCAAGTATTTGATTTACCTTTTTCGGGCGTCCCCGACTTCTACTATTCACTTTCACGTCATTTATTCTCGGCATACAACACGGTCATATACGAATTTACCACACATACGCCCCAGGGAAGTCATTAATACAGCATTCAGTCAACCTTGGTGCCGTTCCATGCTTCATTGGCATACATCTGGTATCAGCACTCCATTGTGGACGGCTATCCACGCTTCTATTGGCAACTTTTTATTAGCAAATAAAAAGAAAAACTTCCAATAATTATGTATAATTAGTAAAATGGACAGTTATCGATTTAAATTAATTTGAATTAAAAAAAAAAACAAGGCGTTGTCAGTTCCAAAATTATAAATACAAGTCTGAAAACGTATCCCATTTTGATACTGGGTTCCATTTTGGAAACACCGATACCCGAAACTAATAAAGATGGATAATAAATCCCGTAATAATTCATTATTCTAAATAAAATTCATATTTCTTTCGGCTTTGTGTTTATTGTTTTACAACTTTGGCCTTCCGAGAACGTCCTTGAAACATTTTGCTATTAGCATTATGAAAATCATAATACGAGCGAGCGAGACAGAGAACGTGCCATTTTTTTTTGCTACCATATGTTTTGGTGGCCATATTTGATTATGGTCACGTGGTCTTGTTCCAGGAATGCCAACTTGTTGCACTAAACGTATTATGAAAAGGACCTGCCTACCTGAAATAATTCCATACAAAACAGCTGAATTGAATAGGTACCCTTTTAATTATTATCAGGTTTGCCAAGATGGTGAAAAGGACCGAACTACCTGAATAAGTGAATGCCCTTTTAGTTTTTTGTTTTTGTTTTCAGGATTGCCAAATTAGGGTTTGTCTACCTGAAATTCAATGCTAAACATTCGAATTGAGTACGTACCTACGCTTTTATTTAATTTAAATAGATAACCTTTATTTATTTTAAACACTAAGGTCTTTCTAAAGAGCCAGGTAGTATTTTTATAGTAACCAGAATTAGCGGCGAAAATTTTAATCTCCTAGTTTATGACTGTTTCTCCTTATTTTGGTGCTTTTAAGTTCAGAAAGGAATTCTTCCTTTGTAGGAAATTTCAAAGGAGACCTTTATAATGTTACAAAGGTCTTGTGTTTCCATGCATAAAATACGAAATGTATCCACTGTTGGCATGCACCGTTATGAAGGAAACTGCCAATTTTGATACAACTTGAATTAAATTGAAATGATTTTTTTGCATGTTCTCGTTCTAGTATAGGTGTACCTTTTCTAAACTAAAGGGTTAGACAAGAAGTTCCCAACCTTTCTGGGCTCATTTATCCACTTTTCAATGATATTTTATTCAACGGGAGTTCCTCATAGGGAGTTCCAAAAAGCGCCGCAGGCGAACATTTTACTAGACTCCAGAATATGAGATTTCGAAAAACCACCCCCTTTCTCCCACCCCTTAAAACAGAATTTTGATACTTGATGAAATTTCGCACACTTGGCGTCCAAAGTAAGTGGAAAACTACTGGGTAGGGGTAGGGGTAACGCATCACAACCTCAAAACTTTCCTCCAAACCACTCATAACGCCGGGCAACGCATGCTATTTCACTTAGTAAAATATAAAATCGCCCCCCCAATGCTTCTTTTACTCTTGATCGCCCACCTTGGGAATTATTGGGTTAGAGCATAGGTTCCCAAAGTGGTCCTTACCCCAGGGAGTCCATATAGATTTGCAGGGGGTCACAATGGCAGGGAGAAAAAAAGGGGTCCACGGATCAGAGTTCATTTAGACTGCACGCATAGTAAAACACCGTAGTAAGTTCGCTCGACAAGCCTACTTACTGCGCACTTAAGGGAATCGCGTGCAGTTTTTACAAATGTTCATACCAACAGTAATAAATACCACTTGTTCAGTATTGTACCAAAGTTTTGGATAAGCAGGCTGGAGGAGTGGGGGGAAAATTAAAAGAACGGCGAAGGGGTTCACGGGGAAAAAAGTTTGGGAACCTATCGGTTAGACCGTCCTGAGACTAAAATCACAATAATAAAATTATTGAAATTAATCGACGGTATTTTTATATTGTCGATTAATTTAATATATACAGATCAAAAGTATCGAGACACTCGATCTATGCAATTTTATCAGTGTTGCATTGTGTTTGCTATCATCCGGTCTACATAATTACGCAATAAATCATTAATTTGATTAATATTTTAATTAAAATATTATAATAATGTATTTTTATACTTATCTATACGTCTTCATCATCTATCGGAAGGTTGAAGAAACCTGGATACACTTGGTGAGCGACTACCATTAAGAATCGAAACGTCGCTTGAAGTGGCTTTAGCCGTGTTTGCTGACCAGATCTGAATGTCCAGGTACTTTCCCACCTTCCTCATCCCCGTCTCCTTCCCTTCCCACATCCTTCAGCCCCACAGCATACCCCAATTGTAAAAATGTTTTGTGCAAAATAATAGTATAACATCTTTTTTCTTCTCTGTAAAAACTCATTAATATAAATCTGAAAATTTTATATTCGCGGTGATTTTTGATATTAAAAAAAAATATATATTTTATCCAATCAAAATATTTCTTTGTCTATGGTTATGACAAGCTCGAATGGCCATAAAATGGAACGCAGCTATTTTGCCGTCTAAAATTCCAATTTATACATTTTTCGCTTTGGTTGCATGAAATGCAATAAACAAATTTAGGAAGAAAAAAAAACGTTAAAAAATAACAACGCTTTTCCCAAAAATTACGCGAAATTTTCACGTCCCTACTCATTTGCATAATACACCAATATTTAACCCGTAAAAATGTTGGCACCGGCAAATGGACTTATTTTTAGAGATCATTATTTATTAATTTTATTTACATAAATCTATGCTACGGTACATTTGCGATTGACGCACAGTTTCTCCGGCAAACAATTATTGATTACTAGTTGAAGTATCCGGCGTTGCCCGGGTTTATGAATTGGACCCCTACCCCTACACCCACCCCCACCACTACCCCCTATCATGTGTGCAAAATTTTATCAAGCTCGGAAAAAAATTGTAGAAATAGAAAAAGAAGATATTTAAGGGGAATATGTTGTAATACGCATTTATTTTCGTTTTATTTGTCAATGTGTATTTCAACCATAGATACTGGAAACAAGGAAGATGAGCCATAAACCATTTTTAGCATGAAATCGCGCGAGTAATGCGTGTCGTCAACATAGTTCGCTTACACTTTTGCAAATCACATATACGCACAGCGGCATCCCGCCTTTCTTTCTACCTGTAAACTATGACGGCCTCCGTGGTTGAGTGGTTACGATTCTCGGCTACGAATCCGGAGGTAGCCGGTTCAAATCTCGGCGTCCTCAAGCAAATTTCATTTGATTAATTTGTGTTATTTCACAATTTATTAATTAAAAATAATATATAGTACATTTGCGGCACGTTCCAGAGTGGTAGATACTGTCAGTATCGCCCTGGTGAAAGAACACGATTCAGAATAGAAACGTTGCTTGAAATGGCTTTAGCCGTGTTTGGTGACCACATCTGAATAGCCAGATACTTCCCCACCTTTCTCTACCCCATCTCCTTCATTCCCCACCACCTTCAGCCTCACAAAATACCTCAATTAGTGATGCCATAGTCGCACTAAAAATAAAATAAAACGCTTTTAACTTTCATTGCCAACGTCGCTTGATAGTCCGTGCAGCTTGGTCGTAGCTCGGCGACAGGCGGCACGCTTCCATGCCACATCTCCCTTTGTTTATACGTTATTATTATCTACGATTTCAGCATACCAGAACCTTTATGAAAAAAAAATATTAGTTTCGATGTCACCATAGGGAGGCTTACATTATCGTTTTTGTAATGCTTAATATAAGTATTATTTCGTAAATTTCTTGTAATTTCCTAGTTATCAGTTCACCGAGTTTACTGATCGGGACTTGCCGGTTGACGTGATTTATTAACCGTACATTGACAGGTAATTGTAAGCATTAGGGCATACCCCGAGGTACAGATAAACCCGCATAGTATGATATTAGATGTGTAGATTATAATAGAGTATAAAAACAGAGCATGTAATTACTAGAGATGCCTTTAAATGCAGGGGAAAGACATAAAAATAAGGGGGGCGAGCTGTCACTGTCATTTGATTTGCGAATAAATGCATCTCGACAGTCTGCAGGCAATTCGCAATGCACTGTAAAGTATTAGTATTTACTCTCCGAAAAGCAAATCTGCCAATGATAAACTCGTCCTTTTTACAATTGTGTGAAATTTATAGTAAATCTCTTTTTTTCCGCAGCTGTGGTAACAGTTTCCAAATCGCCAATAAGTAAAACAGTAAATAAGTAAAAGGTTCGGCTTGTTCACAAAAAGCGAATATTTTGTTGGAGTATTTAGTTTGACCCTTTTTTATTTTTAATTTGCTTATTGCTGTCAAAATCACGTGAAAGAAACATGGACGGCAGCTATTTCGTCGATCAATGATATAATTGAATAAGTAAAGTACATAAAAAAAACGCTTGTCTGTGGAATGTTCTGAGATAGTTTTGATTATTCTCTTTACCACTTCTATTTTTAGAACCTTTAAATTCGCAGGGAACCATAATTATTTTTTTATTCCTTAACATCTTCGAATGATCGCTCGCCGCCAGTCAATACACGAATGATGATGTCATATATTCGAGAATTGCGTGAACCCGCCTAGTAAGTGCCAAATTTTGGTTGTCACGTGGTTGCCTCCAGCCGTCGAAATTTGGCTATTATGGCATGTCTATTCATTCGGACGTCAGTGGCCATACACTATTTATTAAAGGGCAAATCCATAGATAATAGAAACAGTGTAGATATGACAGATGTTCTGTCGATGGTCATGAACCATTATTAGTACGAAACCGCGCGCATAACGCGTGTCGCCAAAATCGTTCACCTATTATACTAGGCCTTTATGGTCTAGCGGTAAAGTCCTCGACCACGAATCCGCATGTCACAGATTCGATACGCCGCGTGCGAATTTTTTTTTATTTATTTAATTAAATTGTGTTGATGTCACATTTAATTCATATAAAATAATAATATACAGTATACTTCCGGCACGTTCCAGAGTCGTAGATACTTTCAGTATCGCCCTGGGGAAGGACCGTAATTCAGAATTGAAACGTTGCTTGAAAAGTGGCTTTATGACCAGATTTGAATATCCAGGTACTTCTCCGCCTTTCTCTTAATCATCTCTTTTCCCTCTCCACACCCTTCTGCCTCACATCATACGCCAATTGGGGAAGCCATAGTCTCACTGGCTCCGATTAGCAGGGGGCAGTTGGGACTAAAATTAGTCAACATTTTATTGAAAGTGAAGCTCAAGTCCTCCAAGAAACTTATGACATATTATTGTAACACTAACATAAAATACAGTATTTTTATAAAAGTGTTTTTTTTTCTAAATTATTTATCCGTGAGCGCTATCACGTTTCGTTTATCCTTAAACGACTCCCGTGTATGGATGGCATTGTTTTCTCCATATTTTGACTGCACCTCCTCTCTGACCTGTCAAAACAAACAACCTGCGGAATTTCGATAAAGAATCGACATTGTTTAAACCAGGCTAGTATCGGGCTGTTTACTCAAGATACTACTGTATTGTTGAGCGACACGTTCTTGTTGTCTGAGTCGACAGAGTGTGGAGTGTTTACAGGGGGTTAGAAGTTAGATAACACTTGAGCATATAATGGCCTGTCTCAATATTTACAGGCTTTGAATTTTTTTCTCTCCGATATTTAGGGCTGTTTTTTAAAAGTAAGTTTGATTCTAATTTTACAGCTAAACAAAAAAGCTTTTTTTTATGGTGCGATATTTGGGAAATGTGAACGCTTTACAAATCTGTAAAATGAAAACTCCACACAGGAGGCTCCGGGGAAAATGATTTCCCTCTGAAAATATTCCTTCATGTTATTTTTAGGGATGCTGTGTGGATTGTCTTTTTGGGGAAAGGATGGAGAGAAAGTTCTGGGAAATTAAAAAGGTGTGAGGGTGGGTAGGAATCCGGGGTTAATGTGTCCAGGAGTGACGAACGTACGTATTTATTCCCCCCACTGTCCACCCAATTTACTAATATAATGATTATTAAATATTAATAAGTAAATAGATAATAAAAATTAAATAATAATAATTATATAATAGTAAGTATATAATTATCAGTAAAGAGTAAGAAGCGCATATAATAATTCACATTTAATATTAATAATTAGTTTTGGTAACTCTAGTTGAAAAACGGACCCTAAAGATCACACTTGTATCAATATGTCAGTCATAATTATATAAATAAATTTCTGTATCAGATATCACTACGTTATCTGCACTGTCAACGTTATAAATACATTTCTACATAATGGATTCTATCATTCTATGGCAGGTACACCGTCATTCCCATCTGACTCAGTTATAGGAAAATTAAAATCAAGTTTACAAATATTTCTTTTAAAAATAAAGACAAACATTGCTGGGTTAAGAATAATCTTCAATTTGATAGGGGTCCATTCATTGGATAACCAACACTTCCGCCATAGGTCTTGGCGGTGGATGCATCTGTCCAGCAGCTGCGTGGTGGGCCGGATCGGGAGAGGCCGGTTTAGAGAGACCGTTTGACCTCTCCAGCCAGACTTTAGATCCATTGCCTTGCACCTTAGTGGGAGGGATAGATTAATACATCGGTCACTCCTGGACACACTGACCCCTAGATTCCTGCCCACCCCTCATACCTTTTTCCTTTCCAGAACTTCGTCTCCTTCCTTTTCTTAAAAAGACACTCCATACAGCATCCCCAAAGATGAGATAAAATTAAGTTAAAACTTCTACTACCGCCATTAAAAGAGGAAGATGTTGGTTGCGTAATGATAGAGGAATTGAATGCACTACGTCAGGGTGGTCATCAGCCATTGACCGGTCAAATTCCTATTCTCACTTCATATTATTATAACATAATGTTTCTTTTATTTCAGCCGCAGCTTCTAAGTCATAATGTGTGGAATGTGCGGAGCCAGGGCGGCCATGGCCGCCCGGGGCGCTCTGTGCGCCCACCGGGCCCCCAAGGCTGCGCCCCGCTGGCGACTGTTTGCGTCCCAGGCGGCCCCCAAGCCCCCCCCGGTGGGGACCCCCTACACCAAGCTGACTGTGGGAGTGCCCAAGGAGTCATGGAACAATGAGAGGAGGTAATATGATAATATGATTATGTTATTTTACATATTTATAATAGTGTATACCTTATATTATCTAGCATGAGGAATGTTTATAATAATTATTTGACTTATACCAATTAATAATAATAATAAATGTTTTTAATCATTGAAGATAATATTAACAAGTCCCAAATCGAAACACAAAACCGTAAAGATGCAAAAGAAAAAGATAACGGTAGCAGCTGGGATTAGAACCCAAGACCTTATGGTCTATCCGGGACCTGTCAACTGAGCTACGGCTACCCCAATCCATCCTGTCATTTTTATCGGTATCATACTTCGACTTCTAAGAACTGTCAATATCATCCTCAATTAATTCCCCCTTTTTTTTTTGGCTGCTACCTTTTTATAACTACAAGATTCTCCCCGAATTTATTTGTAATCGTTAGATAGTGTCTCGGATATACCAATCCGATTTTTATTTATATGGGACATCTGTTGACTTTTTGTACTAGTCTAGGATTAATATGAATTTTTCAGGCAGAATCTTGTAGTCATGATAAAAAGGTAGCAGTCAAAAAATGTGGGAATTAATTGAAGATGATATTGACAGTTCTTAAAAGTCGAAGTATGATTCCGATAAAAATGACGGGATGGATTGGTCCTGGGTTCGAATCCCAGGTGCTACCGTTATCTTTTCCTTTTCTGTGTCTTTTCTGTTTCATGTTTCGATTTAGGAGTTACTAATATTATCTTCAATGATTAAGAATATATTACAATGAGGTTTATTGATCAACTTCAATAAGTTATTAAAAACAAAACAAAAAAATTTATAATAAATATTTTATTTTCTTTCTTTTTTTTATAACATGATATCCTTACTGGGATTTCCCGTGTTCAGGATTTCATTTACATAATATTAACAGGGAGAGGGACGTTGGAGAGTTATTATTTATTAATTCAAAATAATGATAGTGTTATTACGCAATACGATAAACATAATGTTTTTAAAACCGTTTTTTTTTTTTTTTTGTAATGCGGATTACAAATTTTTGGTTATGTTTATTTACAAAAACGCAATAGCAAATTATTAAACATACTTTTCTCCACTTTAAAAATCATATTCGTATTTTAAATATTTTGTAAAACATACAATGGAGCGGTCAGAAAAAAGTAATGTTTCTGATTGATTATTATTAATGCTAAGCCTATGAAAATTTATAAAATATTTAACAAATATTTTTCTATTTAAAAACATTATGTTTATCGTATTGCGTAATAACACTATCATTATTTTGAATTAATAAATAATAACCCTCCAACATCCCTCTCCCCGTTAACTAAAATTATTTGAATTTGCCGATTGAATTGTAATACGTACGAGATGTTTTAAGTGCAGTTGAGTGGTTTCTATATCAGTCTGTGTTTGATGTTAATATCTTATCTAGTTCTATGTAACGAAGCCAGCGTTTTATATGGGTTTTAAATGTATTAATGTTGTTGTTATTTTTGAAGGAGAGTGGAATTTTGTTGTAGAGTTTAGAACCATAGTATAAGACGGCCTCCATGGTCGAGGGGTAAGGCTCTCGACTACGAATCCGAAGGTCGCGGGTTCAAATCCCGGCGTGCGCAAGTAATTTTTATTTAATTAATTTGTGTTGTTTCACAATTAATTAATTTAAAAAATAATATAGTATATTTGCGCACGTTCCAGAGTGGAAGATACTCTCAGTATCGCCCTGGTGAAAGACCACCATTCAGAATTGAAACGTTGCTTGAAATGGCTTTTAGCCGTGTTTGGTGACCAGATCTGAATAGCCAGGTATTCCCACCTTCCCTCTTCCCCTTCTCCTTCCCCTCCCCAATACCTTCAGCCTCACAACATTCCCCAATTGGTAATGTCATAGTCTCACTGGCTCCAGACGGTTGGGAGCAGTTGGGACTCTTGTGAGGTATTCATATAAAAAAAAAAAAAAAAAGAAGCTTTTTGTCCAAATGTTGTGTTTTTGGTTGTTTGTTAGATGTGTTTTTGACTGTTCGTTGTAATTTCTTGTTTTTTTTTTGTGTTTATGAATGTAAAGTAGTATTGTTTTAGAGTATAATTGTTTTATTGGCATCATGTTAAGATTCTTGAAGATTTCGTCAGTGCTAGTTCTTACAGGGACTTTAAGTATAATTTTTATGATGACTTTTTGTGTTTTAATGGGTAAATTAAGAATATTATCCATAGAGCCATTTAGATCTTAATTAAATCTTTTCTACTGAGGACATTCCTGATTGCGTTAAAAAAATAAGTAATTTTTATTTATTTTGTTATTTAAATTAATTATATGATCAGTCCACCTTAACTCCTCGAGTCTATTTGGGAGATATTTCTCCCAGAAAAAAAAAACAGCTGTAGAGTCTTTTGGGGAGATATTATTCCTAGAGGAATGAAACAGACTCATAAAAGGCATGTTATCTCATTTTGTACTATAGTAATTTATATGATTTAAACTGTGTTAGAGATAGAAATAAAAACACACTTTTTTATTGCCATTTAAAATTTATCTTTTATTATCAAAAGACTCGACTGACTAGACTAGACTGCACTAAAACATATTTTACGTGCCTCGCAAGGAAATAATATATCTTAATATTATTCTATCTTTTCTTTTCGTCATGTGCAAACATTTATTTTGTCTGAAAAAGTGTGTCGCCGTTGTGGAAGCGTCGTCAAAAAAATATTCCGATATTCAATGACAGATTACTATGTTTATTTGGAGAAAATATGACATTATTTTATTTTCATTGTGAAGGACACTTATTTAGCATCATGAAAATATAATAAAACCATAAAAATATCTTCGATTTTCTTTATAATTTTTTTTTTATATATTCTGGGGAAACTACTTGTGCTATATGCGTACAATTTTAATAAATACAAGAACACATTATTTAGTAAAACTCCAATTTACAAAAACATTATTTTTCAAAATAATCACGAGTAATTACGAAATTACTGTCAGCTAGTGCATGCCGAGCGACCCTCAATTCTATGGGTGCACACTAGGGGGCTTGTATTTGGCTGTGACATGACATTATTTTATTTTCATTGTGAAGGACACTTATTTAGCATCATGAAAATAAAATAAAACCATAATAATATCTTCGATTTTCTTTATAATTTTTTTTTTTATATATTCTGGGGAAACTACTTGTGCTATATGCCCACAATTTTAATAAATACAAGAACACATTATTTAGTAAAACTACAAATTACAAAAACATTAATTTTCAAAATAATCACGAGTAATTACGAAATTACTGTCAGCTAGTGCACACTAGGGGGTTTGTATTTGGCTGTGGCACACCAGAGGTTAACGATTAAGATCAAAATATCGGATAAATGATACACGAGTAAGCAAGCACGGTGAAGAGACGTAGTCCGTCTAAGTCGAGAGTCACTAATGCTTTTATATATGAATACCGCACAATGCTCCCAACCGTCTGGAGCCAGTGAGACTATGGCATCCCCAATTGCCATGGGAATGTTGTGAGGCTGAAGGTATTGGGGAGGGAAAGGAGAAGGGGAAGAGGAAGGTGGGGAAATACCTGGATATTCAGATCTGGTCGCCAAACACGGCTAAAAGCCATTTCAAGCAACGGTTCAATTCTGATTGGTGGTCTTTCTCCAGGGCGATACTAAGTATCTTCCACTCTGTTTTGTATCGGAGAAATTTGAGGGAGACCTATGTGAAAAGCTGGAAACCAGAAGGCTACTGAAGAAGGAGAATAAATTAGTTTTTTTCATTGGGGGTCTTCTGCTCCCCAAGCTTAAGATGGTTCCATTTGGGGTCTTTTAGCTGCCCTACATCAAGCTGTAATAATTAAATCACATATTTCCCAAGTAGTCAGACACAAAACCCTACTATAAACACGTTCCAAAGTGGGAATGTGTGGTAAAACCATGTATGATGGTGTGAAAAATATTGAGATTCGTAAAGAATGCAAGGCTGATGTAAGCGTAATGAGTAAGATTAAGAAGGGAACGCTTAGATGGTTTGGAAATGTAGAGCGAATGAATGAAGAAAGGAGTGTAAGAAGAATGTATGACGTGAATGTGAATGGAAGACGAAGCCGGGGAAGCCTGAGGAAGACATGGCGCGATCAAGTGAATCAAATACTCGAGTCGGGCTATCTCAGAAGTGGGAATAACAGAAGACAATGTATGAGGTGTTATATGAATGTGAATGAAGCGAGAAGTGTATGCCAAGATCGCGTTGTTTGGCGGTCCGTCCTCTGCCTACCCCTGCGATGAAACGGCAGGATGGTTAGTTAGTTAGTTAGGCAAAAGACCAACATTCTTGAATTGGCTTTAGCCGTACTTAACCTTTGGAATGCTGAGTGCCCACTGTCTAATACTTCCGTAGTGTTCCAGGGGTTAATGTGCATGTGGCCCGCCTGAGTCTATTTTCGTAATAACTTGCTTTTTGCAAAATTATATTTTTGTGAATTGTACCGTCTTACCAGATAATGTGTTTTTATATGTTATTAAAATTGTGTATATCCATCATATGTAGTTTTCCCAGAATAGCTACTTATATTTAGAGAAATGATTTTTTGACGTTGCCAATCGGATACGCCAGCATTTAACAGATAAAAATTTTGTGTATCTGATGGGTGATTTTGGTGCAATAAGACTATCTTTGAATAGTTCTTCTCTTTTTGATCCCCCACATCCTTGGGGAATTGGGGATGCCATAGTCTCACTGTCTCGGCAATTAAAATTCTTTTAAAGTATGTATCACATGAAATAAAAAAAAATTCACACCATTTTTTTCTGAAAATTCGATTCTACATTCGTGTTTTAATATATATGATGTCATTTCAGGGTGGCCATCACGCCCACGGTTGTCGGCAACTTGGTGAAGAAGGGGTTCAACGTAGCCATTGAGGAGAATGCCGGAGCATTGGCCAAGTTCCCCAACCAGCTCTACGAGGAAGCTGGAGCCACGATCACCGACTCCAATAAAGCATTCCAATCAGGTAATTTCTATTTATTTAATACGGATAGAAACTCACCGAGGGAATTGGTCTACTAAGAAGACATTACGACCCCACACATACCTAAAGAATAGGGTAAAGAATATGCCCTAGAAATGCCTTCCATGTAGATTTTAATGCTTTTTAATTTAGTACCTTTTTCCAAAGTATCAAAAGACGATTATGTTTGTTAATGTCTCTGTGTATTTATATTCTTCCAGACATCATCCTGAAGGTCCGTCAGCCCTCTAATGAGGAGGTGCCCCTGTTTAAGGACGAGGCCACCCTCATCTCCTTCCTTTACCCAGCACAGAACAAGGACCTCATCAAGCTGCTGGGAGACAAGCGGATGAACGCTTTCGGTGAGTCAACTATTTAAATGTATGAATTTGTAGAGGCTTTAGAGGCATAGATAATAGAAACATAGAGAATGCCGTAGCATTGAAGCGTACCGACTGTCGCTGAGCTACGACCAAACTGCATGGACTTTCAAAGCGGCGGAGCCAATGTAGAGTATTAGAAATAAAGGAGTGACATTGCTGTGCGTAGATGCGATTTTCAGTACACAGTATGGCGCAGTTTTATACTAGTCTTCTACGTATGGTGGAGGAGAGTTGGTGGAGGTCATAGTGGGATGCTGAGGTTATCCAGCCAGTCGACGGCATCGGGAGTCACTTGGTTCATCAAAGATGTGCCATAAGGAAACTGATGAACGGGACATTCTTCTATAATGTGTTCTGTTGTTTGAATATGTTCACATTCATATAGTTCAGAATCCTTTAGGTCCCATTTATACATCATATACGCACTGGGACTGTGACTGCACCGGATGCGGTTTAATGAGGTCCATGAGGTCGTCTTCCGAGAGAACCCTGGCAATTTAATAGTAGGGTCTACAACAAGGTGCTTATTTTTCACGTCTGAGGTCTTCCACTGAGTTCACCATGACTCTTCAGGGGAGTGTCATGAGAGCAGTCTTTCGCCTTCAGTCCAAAAAGGTTTCCTGGACGTCAGGCGGCTGGCCGGGAGGTTTACAAGGTCATCTTGAAGTGGAAAGGTACTATTACTGCCTTTTTGTATTCCCTGAGGGTTGCTGTCTCTTGTCTTACAGTGGGCAGTGCGATGTTCAAGAGGACAGGGAGTCATTGTAGTGGGGTGGATGGAAGTGTTCTATTCACCGTGCGCATATATATAAACTATATTCCGTGAGTGGAATATAGTTTCATACTAATAATGGTTCATGGCTCATCTCCCGCGTTTCTATTATCTATGGGTATAGATGTGGCTGTACTGGAGATTCCTAACAATGCACGGAACAGATCACAAACTTGGAGGTGCTAAGAAGAAAATAAAATGGAAGAAAGTCTTCGTAATGATGCAGTTTAAAGTTTTCACGGACGGCCCAGATACCAAATGAGCCAGGCAACTACTCAATATGGATAGAAACTTGAAGAAGCTATTTGGCCTGTTAAACTTCCCGTATCCATGATGTAGCGGCAGTCTACGCTTTCATCTCTTTAAATACATTTATAGCTAAACTTTCATAAGAAGTTTTCAAAGGGAGCGGAAAAAAACCTGATATATGGGATAAAATAGGTCATTTTTCAAATTCAGTCTTCTAGGGACCGAAAAACCAAACTTCTTAAGTTAGTTACACTGCAATTGATATTTTAGGTAATCCTAAAGTACGTATTTTAGCATCCATATGAACGTATTCAGAACAATATTTCTATATAGAAATGGGTAATAAAATTCAGAACTCCTACGGTAACGCTGCGTTATATCATGGGAATATAAACTCTTTTTTTTTTTGGCTTGTAAAGGGAAGGTTAATAGTATACTGTTATGTCAAGAGACACATTCAGTTGTTGAAGAGAAGGGTCAATAGTTTTTCTCTAATAGACCGACAAAATTCTGAATTCTTGAGAAAAATTAATAAACGTCGACACAGACATGATCACTCTACAAGAAGAAGAAATGAAATAAGATTCCTCTTTCGAAAGAAAACAAAATGGCAAAACTCATTACTATATAGAGCCATGAAGGTCTTCCAAGAAATACCCAACAATATAAAAGAAGAGGAAAATGTTTTGAAATTTAAGAAGTGACCAAATACGTAAAGTGCAATTTTTAATGTCATAATTTGTAAATCTTAATTTATAAATAAAAAAAAAAATGTTTGTGTCGATATTATGTTTCTATTACAATACATGTAACTAATGCAGATGTATAAATAAAAATGTTGTGACAATTTCCAGCCATGGACTGCGTGCCCAGGATCAGTCGTGCGCAGGTGTGGGACGCCCTCAGTTCCATGGCCAACGTGGCCGGCTACAGAGCTGTCATCGAGGCCTCCAACTACTTCCCCAGATTCTTCTCAGGTAAGCTGACCATCCAATGAAACCTCTTTCCTTTTCTAACTGCATTATCTCTGTGGTCTTGACTCAACAAAATATGATACACAAATGCAACGATGCAATTCCCCAGGAGATCAGTTTGAAACATTCATTTGTCCCTTTACGGGTCAGCGTTAAAAAATAGCTCTATACTTCAATTTATAGTTTGCTAATAGAATCAGCACTACAAATGATTTATATTCAAATTCTACATGAGTAGTTAAGAATTTGTGTACGGTTTCAATCTTTGTAATCTTTTAAATTCTATGAAATATATACCAAAATGTCTGAAATTGGGTGCAGTTCGAAAACCAGTGAATGCAATTTTGAACGTTTTATCTAAAATTACAATACGCATTTCATATCCAGCCATGTGAGTGAGCTACCAGCATTAAAATTGTCTTTCTTCCCTCATTTAATCCAGTCATTTTCAATACCGGTAGTAATCAATCCCTTCTTATATCCATTTTCTTAAAACCCCCAGCACATTTTTGCGCAACCGGGTATACGCATAGTTTTACACAGGGGAGTTCTTTTAACGTGTCAAATAAAATATGTATCTATATTTGTTTGCTGAACATTGAACACCTAACCCCTGTTATATAGGTCGCTCTGTTAGAGTCAGTGAACCAGTGGTCAGTGGCTGAGTTGGCATCGCGTCTGGATCCCACTTAGGCGTCGTGAGTTTAATTCCTAAATCCTCTATCACGACACACGCATTTTCAGCTTAGAATGATGGTAGTAGGAGATTTTCAAATATTGTCAGGTTATTTGTAATAGAATTCGTAAGATTAAGAAATGGACGCTTAGATGCTTTGGGCATGTAGAGCAAATGAACGAAGAAAGTAGTGCAAGGAGAATATATGACGCGAATGTGAATGGAAGAAGAAGCCGGGGACGACCGAGGAAGACATGGCACGATCAAGTGAATCGAATACTTGAGTCAGGCCACATCAGAAGTTGGAATAATAGAAGAGAATGTATGAATGTGAATGAAGCAAGAAGTGTACGCCAAGTACGAGTTGTTTGGCGGTCCGTCCTTTCTGCCTACCCCTGCGGAAAAACGTGATGGTTAGTTAGCCAGGTAATTCATAAACCGGGATGTTTGCCTTTTTAAGAAAATATGGAATTAAAAAGATTACAGTTTGACGATTTTAGTCTTTTGAAACCTTAAACATTTTTCTAACGAGTGTACAGATCTATACTGCCGAACCCAATCAAAATTGCACCAATGAATAAATTAAAAATAATTAAAAAAAATAAAACAATAACTTTGTTTCACATCACTTTTATTTATACTTTAGCCGACCGGGTTTCGCTACTACCGTAGCTTCTTCAGGGCAGTATACAACTAAACTATGAACTAAGATGCACATGTGTTATAGATTGATACAAACAGGCTAGTGAAGGGCCACGGGTGGGAGATCAGCAGGTACCTGCTGACCGGGAAGGGAATGTACTTTGTTTATTGGGAATAATTTTAGGATTGGACTTTTATTTAAATTTATTTGATTATTTATGAGTCTACTATTAGTGTTTTTGGCTTTCCTTATTTCTAATGATTCTAAGTTATCTAGTCTAGTTTAGTTGTATACTGCCCTGAAGAAGCTACGATAGTAGCGAAACCCGGTCGGCTAAAGTATAAATAAAAGTGATGTAAAACAAAGTTATTGTTTTATTTTTTTAAATTATAATGTCACATCACCAAGTTACCGCTTCATATGAAAATATAAAAAAAAAAAAAAAAAATTAAAATAGATTGTAAAAAGCGCGTTAAGCAAGAAAAAATCTTTAGTTTTTAAATTATCATTATCTATATGTATATGTAATAGTATCTATATTTCTATATTTAATATTATAAGAGTTATAATAAGTTATTTTGTAAACTTAAATGTACAAATAACTAAAATTTAAAAAAAAAAAAAAGTATTTCTTGCGTTAGCAGATTACAAAGTGTGTATTTTTGACTGCTGATTACTAAGAATGTTCTACTTTTGTGTATAACATAGTTATGATGGTAATATGAAACAAAAGAGCCACAAAACTTAATGACACACTTATCACAGTGATAATTTATGCGTTACCAACTTATTTTATAAATACATGCAAAATGCCAATATAAATTTATACACATCAATAAGCGGAGATATAAAATGTTAATTTACGAGCAGATTAAAGTTATAAATAAATTGATAAAATTCACATGACATAATATTTTTGAGTGACACTTTGCCAGCAATTAGATGGAGTGGTAAATTAAGTAATAACAATTAAAGTAGAAAAAAAGCAATATAAAACCATTAACACTAATAATAAATTACAAATAGTGAATAGGTAATATTCATTAGCAGTAATTTAAAATGCATTAGTAACGATGCTAGAGAATACGCTATTAAATCCATTTTGCTTTTATCATCTTCTAAGCTTATATGTAGACATAATTTGTCTCGACGCCATCTATTGAGGGATTTAGCCGATACAAGCCTTTCTCATACTAATAAAGTTGGTTGTTTACAGGTGAAATATAATAAAAACAGTAATTATTGAATGAAACACTAGTATATATTGATTAACTTGGCAGGTTTGCGATAAGCCGACGTAGCTCAACGGTAGAGCATCTGACCGGCAATCAGAAGGGTGCAGGTTCGAGTCCTGTCGGAGACATTTATCTTTTCTCAGAAGGTTTTTTCAATTTGGATGAGTGTTTCAGGCTAATAATTATTGTTTATAAAAATAATTATTATAAATAGTTTAATACAAGTGTCAGACGTGATCGCCTCTCCCAGAATGTTTAGACGCGGTCATTTTCGTCCTCATATTTGTTATGTATAGATTGTTATTATGCTTATTTTGTAAGGGGGTCGGATTGTCTAATAAATATTGTTTCGCTGTTCGCAAACAATTCCGACTCCCTGATGCCTTTCTATGTGTTCGATTGGTGGGATGTGCCTCGCCACCTTTGTTTGGAATGACTTAAATAAAAACGTCAGCAGTTCGGCGGTTTGGGGGAGACGGGCTTGTCGAATATGCGTAGGTTACGGTAGGTCTGCGCGTTGCAGACCGCTTTAAGTAGCCTGCGAAAGCCAGTTCGAACCAGTTAGCCAGAGACCGGCCCCTTGACAAGACGCTCCACTCTATCTCCACTGCCCACTCTTTTCATCTACTCCCCTTCTTTTCTTCTGACCACCGCTTACCTTGGACCTTCATCAGACTACAGCCTCTCACTGGACCCAGACCAATTAACGTCACACGGGCAAGGCCCACAGAATTACAAAAGTCGTAAATAAGGGTCTTGTTGTTAGTACCGTTCCTCCTTGCAGAAGGAACGGTGGTAGGTGGTGGTTTCTCCCCTCCCAGCCCTCTCTGCAGATCGGGATCAGCTGCCCCCCACAGTTCGTTTGTGTGCCATTACGTCTGGTACTATACATCTGCCATCTCCGCATTTTTTTTTTTTTTTTTAAAGTATGACAAAATGATGCTTTCAGTATCGCCCTGCAGAAAGACCACCATTCATAATTAAAACGTTTGTTGAAATGGCTTTAGCGGTATTTAATTACCAGTTCTCAATAGCCAGGTACTTCCCTACCTTCCTCTTTCCCATCTCCTTTCTCTTCCCACAACCTTCAGCCACACAACATACCCCGATTGGGGATGCCATAGTCACACTAGCTCCAGACGGTTGGCAGCAGTTGAGATTCTTGTGCGGTACTCACATAAAAACATGAATTTCGGCTCTGTAACGTGCTTGTACGTAATACAGTGATGACTCGAACCTAGGAATGACTTAGTCATTTCATCATTTCAAGCGTGTTGAAATGATTCTAGTCGTTTTCCGCAGGTTGAGGGTTAACCGTTTATGAATGAATTTTATAAGGGTAATAGTTACAGACTGACCCGAGGCGGAGATGATAATGACTATGTAACAGTATTAAACCAATTGTTGTACATCCCGCAGGCCAGATCACAGCCGCCGGTCGAGTGCCCCCCTGCCGAGTGCTGGTGGTAGGCGCCGGAGTGGCGGGGCTCGCCGCCGCGGCCCAGGCACGCTGCATGGGCGCCAAGGTGCGGGCCTTCGACACGCGCCCCGCCGTCAGGGAGCAGATAGAGTCCCTGGGGGCCCAGTTCGTCACCATGGAGAACATGGTAACACACATTCAGACTACTATAAACACACTTTATGAGGGAAGGGTAGTTTTATTTTTTACACTGGTCCTACTGTAATGGCGGGAAAGATATTTTGTCCTTTATGTCGAAGTTTTACAATATATTTGACCCGTAGAACAGGTCTTCTTCTTATTTGTACGGTGGAGGAGAGTTGGTGGAGGTCATCGTGGGATACTGAGGTTATTCAGCCAGTTGACGGCATTGGGAGTCACTTGGTTCAGCACAGATGTGCCATAGGGAAACTGGTGAAGGGGACATTCTTCTACGATGTGTTTTGTTGTTTCACAAAGTTAAGAATCCTTTAAGCCCTATTTATGCATTTTATATGCACAACGGCTGTGACTACATCGGATGCGGTTTAATGAGGTCCACGTCTTTCGAGGGAGAGAGAACCCTGGCAATTTTTTAGTAGGGTCTACGACAAGGTGCTTATTTTTCGCGTACGAGGTCTTCCACTGAGTACGCCACGACTCTTCATGGAAGTGTCGTGATAGAAGCAGTCTTTCGCCTTCAATCCAAAGAGGATTCCTAAACAGGTAATAAACCTTTACATAATCCACTGGCACCGGAGATGTGAAAATTGTTTGCATTTTTAATTGAATAAAATACACACAAAACATCACTTTAGCGACTCAACACTGACTTTAACTTCAATTTATTGAGTTGCATTACAAATCACGCTTTAATTTCAGAAATTGCTTTTACAGCTGGGTGTAGTGAGTACTGCTTAAAAAAATAATTTAAATATATGCATTATTTAATATAGCGGTTTAAAACAACATATTTTTTTAGAACGGCACTCTGTTTTTGCACGCTTAAAGTGTGTTAAGCTGATTTCTTTCTTATTGCTTAACAGGAAGACGGCAGCGGAGGCGGTGGCTATGCCAAGGAGATGAGCGATGCCTTCATGAAGGCTGAGAGGGACCTGCTGGGAAGGGAGGCGAGGAACGCCGATGTTGTCATCACCACGGCTCTCATCCCCGGCAAGAAGGCTCCACTGCTGATCCTGGAGGTGACTATACTAATACTTGTGTGTTATAGGACCGAGTTTCTATCTGTCCGTAGTAGGTTGGAGAGTGGATCGGCTATTTGGAATCCGCACGAGGTGGGGTGGTCCCTCATGTTGGAGAGGGTTCAGAAAATGTTTTTGAGATATCTCTACACGAGGGAGTGCGGCCACTATCTGTGGCTTTATCCAACTAAATTTCTTCTGGGTATGCTCGTTTTTCACTCTCTGCAGCCTTCAAGAGAGGGGCGTATACCTCTACCCATTTATTTAGACTGCGGCTCTATAAAGAATTCAGCTATTTTGGAGCGCATAAATCTCAATGTTCCTGTTAACTATCTAAGGCCACTCTCTGACGGTCTGGTAGGGAATCCACATAAACCTCATGCGCGATACCGACAGGGCACTGCGCCATACATTTCAATGGGTGCTAGCTCACGACTCGGGGGGAAGCGGGAGGGGCGCGACGTACTTCTGTTATACCACAAGCGGGACAACAATTCAGTAGCTTCTCGGTAAACACGCATCCAGTATATCTATGCACTGCGTTTAGATCGTTTATCGCCATTTATCCTTGAGTTCAAACATGGAGAGGGATATGAATTTTCGGCTAATAATGGAGGTAGAGAAATATGCATGCCTTTATAACTATAAATTACCGGCATATGCATTAAAGGGTTATTAAAACTATTTCCTCAGCACTAACGCACTCCCCCATATTGGTATTCATTTTTGTAATATATGGAGCAACGCGCTGGACCAGTTCGTGAAATGTTTTTTTTGACATTCGGTACATTTGCCGGAATTTTACACCATCTTCGGACAGTTGCCTGGCGGCAACAAATAACCTACAATGAATATTACGTTCAATGTAGGGGTGGACCCAAAACCTCCTCCTTTTTTGTCTCATTCGAAGGAACAACAGCCTCCATGGTCGAGGGGTAAGGCTCTCGACTACGAATCCGAAGGTCGCGGGTTCAAATCCCGGCGTGCGAAAGTAACTTTTATTTAATTAATTTGTGTTGTTTCACAAATTCATTTAAAAATAATATATAGTTTATTTGCGCACGTTCCAGAGTGGAAGATACTTTCAGTATCGCCCTGGTGAAAGACCACCATTCAGAATTGAAACGTTGCTTGAAATGGCTTTTAGCCGTGTTTGGTGACCAGATCTGAATAGCCAGGTATTTCCCCCTTTCCCCACCTTCCTCTCCTCCTTCTCCTTCCCCTCCCCAATACCTTCAGCCTCACAACATTCCCCAATTGGGAATGCCATAGTCTTACTGGCACCAGACGGTTGGGAGCAGTTTGGGACTCTTGTGCGGTATTCATATAAAAAAAAAAACAACAAATAGGATACCAGAGCCTTGTCTTCACTTGATTCCCCCGACATTTTTCTATCTTGAGTTTGACAGATCCGATAACATTCGGCGGTAAACATAACAGAAATCTGCAATACTGACAATTTACTGGCGGCTACAAATCACTGCAGACCCGTCAGAGAGTCGATGCAGGAAATATCGCAAAACATTTCCTACATTTTTGCAGCACCCGGTTTATGTCGATTCCCTACCGGACCGTTGGAGAGTGGACCAAGACAGCATCGTCGTAGATTATTCAATCTTTCCACTTGAAAGACCAACCTGCCAATGGTTCTCCTGATGGGGAGGAATATATTACCCCTGAATAAAATTTCACAGGTTATCGACATACAGTGAAACCCGTATTTTACATCCCCGGATTTAACGTTTTCCCGCCAATTACGTGTTATTATTTCAGTCCCGATGTATTTTAGTACATTTATTACCCGATTTTTACGTTTTTTTCCCGCAATTTACGTCGAAAATATTCAAAATGTGTGATTTACGCGCGCTTGACAATGAGTCAGCGCAGAAGACACATTTTTATCTGCCGTGCCGTGATTGGCCGACAACTTTCAATTTTAGCGATTTGTAAAATGTTATAACGTCTGATCTGTCCAGTTGGATTTTCCTATTCAGTTTACAACTCGATTTGTGACGCGTCTTTCTGTTTTAAGTTATTTGCGATCATCATTTACACACAGTTTTTTCAACCAAAAAAATTAACAAAGATTATTTAAAAAAAAAAAGTTGTTTTTTTGATTTCCCCCGATTACATTTTCCCTCCATTTAAGTTTTTTCTTTTCAGTCCCTTGAAAAACGTAAAATAGGGGTTTTACTGTATTTTATGTCAGTGAGGAGAGATTCAAAAGAGCTATTGATTCTTGAAAGAATCTCTTCTCATTGATGCTATCTTCACCACTACCTGAATTATCATAAATTTTAGATTTTTTAATTTCTCCATACTTTCAAATTTGTAAATCTTTTTGTCCTACAAACATCAAGTAGATAATTTCATTACAAATGAAATAAAAACATTATTGTTATTATTATTTGCAACTCATTTATTTTATGAATGAAAAAGTCGCCATTGTGGAAGCGTCTTCAAAAAATAATTCCAATTTTCAATGTCATATTACTACTATATTTATTTATATACACTTATTCTTTATGAAAATGTAATAAAACAATATTTTTGGATTTCTTTATTTAACTTTTCTATATAAAATGAGGGAGAAAAAAACTATTTCTCTGAATATAAGTAGCTATTCTTGGAATACTGCATATGCTATATATACACATTTATGATAAATACATGAACACATTATCTGGTAAGACAGTACAATTTATAAAAACATCATTTTGCGAAACAACAGTGAGTAATTACGAAATTACTGTCAGCTAACACATGGTGCAACTTGGCATTTTACTCCTGGAACACGAGGGGATTTGCATTTGGCGAGAACTTAGCATTCCAGCAGCTGAGTCACATATCACAATTAATGACCCGCAGCGTAATAGTTTAACATTTGACCTTGATTCAAGAAGTTGTGAGCATTGATATTTGACATTCCACGACTGTTGTATCATTACAAGTATTAACCTTTACGTTCATCTCATTACAACTATTAACCTTCTCATTCATCTCCTAGGACGCAATCCGAGGCATGGCCCCCGGCAGCGTGATCGTGGACTTGGCTGCGGAGGCCGGCGGTAATGTGGAAACTACGCGCCCGGGCGAGGTAGCTCAGGTTCATGGCGTAACTCACGTCGGACTGACTGATTTGCCGTCCAGAATGCCCGCACAGTCCTCTACGCTGTACGGAAACAACATCTCTGGATTCTTGCTCAGCTTGGGTAAGAATTATATTCAATTTTTATGAAAAACCTTGATAAAACTATTAAAAAACTGTTTGAATTACATATTAGTCAATTCTGTTTTTACACTGTCTTTTTTTGCACAAATTTGAAATAATATATTCAACGTAATAGTTCCATTAAAAACTTCTTTTTTTTACGTTTTTCAGTGGAAAGATAAAAAAATGTGTAAAACTAAGGAAATGAAAAATGTATGGAAAAATTGATTTGTCAAGTATTTACTCAATTTTCGATTAACCGTCCGTCCTTTGGGTTATTATTAAAAAAGCAGGTAAAAAAACATCAGTTTTTTTTCATTAGATTTCGCAATGACAATACGTGTGACTAGTGACGTAACTTGTTTCGGAGATACGAAAATACCCGAACACATCCGTTAGCTTCGGCTGACCTCGAAATACTAAACGAGATGTCGCAGGAACAAACTTGACGTATACGAATGTTTTGTGGGTTTTGGGTATAGCTTTTTTTGTTCCCGAACCTTGTTGCGTTCGGGCGATAATATATCGGCCGTATCACGTATGTTCGTATGGGTGGGGCGGCTAAAAACCATTAATATGAATAAACTGTAAAATTTCCTTCATGAAACCTCACTTTTTGTCATTATTTTGTTCTGAATAATCTATGTATCATAATTTTAATGAATAAAAATTTTTCTGACAAAGTTAAATTTTACGTAACATTTTTACATAGTTTTAAAATTTTTTATATGACATTACTTAAGTATTCCCACGTAAATTAAGATAGCAATGCTCACCGACGCCCCCGGCCTGTCAAATTCAGATTTGCCAAGTTATATTTCAAAAGAATATGATATTTTCCTTTATATCTATATAATTTTTTCACTTTGCATTGCTTGAATTGCATTCCGAAAAACAAACTTCTGTATGGAATTTTATTTATTTATCGAAATTTATTACAAAACATGACAAACACTTAAAAAAAAATTGTTGCTTGATATTGTCGCCTAATTTGACATGGTGGTGCTTACCGGCTCGTCAAATATAAATATGTCCGATATACGAATTAATAAATCGAAATAATAAAAATTTTCCACATTAATCGATATATGCACATACGTATTTCTGTTTTTATTAGAATATAAAAATTCACTGCTTTTTGTATTCTTTATGCTATCAAAATTTTTGTCAGAGTAATTAATTCACCACAATAAAGAAGGTTTGCGTACGACTAAGATCAATTGTTAGTAGATTATTTAAATTAAAATTCTTTGTTCCAATCTGTACACTTCGAATAATTTATTTATCTTTAGCGGAATCTGTTATAAGATATGGAATTAACAAACGTCAATCATGTTCAATTAGTGCAAAATTCATTAGTTAAATTATTATCTCATAAAAGTTTATACGAACAAAGGCATAATATTCCACACTTTTATCAGTCTTAAAATTCTTTCAGTAAGATTCAGTGGTACAAAATTATATTTCAGCGCATTAATAACCCTATATATAATACAAATAGACTAGAGCACACTTACAATACTCCTCTCAATTTTATTGAAGCGTACAAACAAATATGGACAAAGAACTTTAGATCACATGATTCCTAGCTGTTACCCGATGAAATAAACTGTATTAAAACTAAACAGTTAATAAATATATTGAAAACTTTGCTATCTTCTTCCATACAGTCAGTCCACCTCTTCCTTAGTTTGCTTCTTTTTGATGTCTTGTCATCTGGCATTAGCCAGAATTAGTTCATGACTCTTCTACCTTGTTTCTATTGTCTATGGTTAACTAACTAACCATCACGCCTTTTCGCCGCAGGGGTAGGCAGAGAGGACAAACCCCCTATGTCTATGGGATCTACATAATTTTATGATGAGGCTTAAAGACTGTTAATTTGATTTCTTCCAAACCAACTTATAAATAATTTATTGTCTAGGTCAACAAGAGCACTTCAACATCAACCTCGCCGATGAGGTCACCCGGGGCAGCATCATCCTCCACAAGGGAGAGCTGATGTGGCCGCCACCGCCGCCCCCCGCTCCGGCCGCCGGAGCCCTACCCACAGCCGCCGCAGTCAAGGCCGCCGCTGTCAAGGTCGTACCCGTGGCAGACCCCTTCAAGGACACCCTGAAGGACAGTTTTATGTACACCACTGGTAGGATGCTCTATAATGTTTTTTTTTATGGTAAATAAGTGATAAATACCAGTTTAAAAGTCACCTGGTCTATTCAAATCACCTGCTGCAAATAACAGTGACAAGTCACAGTTACGAGCAGTAACAAATCACAGTGACAAGTCATAGTGAAAAGTCACCTGCTCCATTAAAAAATCACCCATTGTGACAAATAGCACGATAAAATAACCCTTCAAGGACAATTTCATGTACACCACTGGTAGGGTACTGTTTGTAGTTTTCTAAAAGTATACAAGTGATCAGTAGCAGTGACAAGTCACATGCTCCATTTAAATCACAGGTTGTGATTAATACCAGAGTTAAATAAACTGCCCCAAACTGACAACTAAGAGCAGTTGCATTATAAAAATAACAGGTGACAAGCGCCTAGCAGTTACAAGTCACCCGTTCTGCTGTAATCGCACGTAACAAATTAAAATTTTACTATATATAACCCTTTGTACATTTCTTTTTTTTCTTTTTTTTTTTTTTTTACAGGTTTGGCCACGGTTCTAGGTCTGGGTATGGTATCTCCTAACCCCGCTTTCACAACCATGGCTACAACATTCGCCCTGTCTGGTAAGTTGCAATAATGCATTATTAATTAAATAGATAATAGAAACAATAGAGATGGGCCATTATTAGTATGAAACCGCGAGCACAACGCGTGTCACTTTATGCTGTAACCGGTGGTGACATGTGACAGATTTTTTGTTGTTGTTTTTAATTGAAAAAATGTCATCGAAAACCTAAATGACATTTAATTTTATTACTCTAAATAGGCTCAGTAATCGCTGGTTAAAGTCTGTCGGGCGCATCTTGTTACACTTACATATATTACATTTAGCAATTAAAATCAAGATGTGTATCTGATAAACAATACATGAGTCAGTAAACAAGGTGAAGAGATGTGACCCATCCAAGTCGAGAGTTGCGTATGTCATTCTTCTGCTTCGTGTGTTGGAGGAGAGTTGGTGGAGGTCATAATGGAATGCTGAGGTTATTCAGTCAGTCAACGGCATCGGGAGTCACTTGCTTCATCACGAATGCGCCATAGGGAAACTGATGAAGGGGACACTCTTCTACGATGTGTTCTGTTTGAATATGTCCACATTTACACAGTTCTGAATCCTTTTGACCCCATTTATGCATCATATACGCACAACGGCTGTGACTGCATCGGGTGTGGTTTAATGAGGTCCACATCTTCCGAGGGAGAGAGAACCCTGGCAATTTAATAGTAGGGTCTACAATAAGGTGCTTGTTTTTTATGTCTGAGGTCTGTCACTGTGTTCGCCACGACTCTTCAGGGGAGTCTCGAAAAGCAGTCTTTCACCTTCATTCCAAAAAGGTTTCCTGAATGTCAGGCGGCTGGCCGGGAGGTTTAATGTGGAGGAGGTGGAATGTTACTATTCATGTCCTTTTTGTATTTCCTGAGGTTTGCTTTCTTACAGTGGGCCGTGCAATATTTGAGAGGATAGAGAGTCATTGTAGTGGGGTGGAGGGAAGTATTCAACTCATTGTGTGCATACCCGCGAATGCCATTGTTATCGATAGATGCCCTGGGATGGTTTTCCGTCAGTGGTGCTAGTGTGTTTTATAAGTTGTCCGTTGTCTGTGACCAGCAGTGTCAAGTATATTAATGCAATATGTAATGTTTGTTTGTGTTGTTGTCCAGGTGTGGTGGGCTACCACACGGTGTGGGGTGTGGTGCCGGCGCTCCACTCGCCGCTGATGTCCGTGACCAATGCCATCTCCGGTATCACCTGCGTGGGGGGACTGCTGCTCATGGGTGGTGACTACATGCCAAGCAACACTGTTCAGGTAACAAACAATCATCCTGCAGTCCATTAGGAAATTATCGAATTTTTCTATGACAAAACAGAACACTGGAGAAAAGTGAAGAAAAAGAGCAAACAAACTTAACCTTACCTTACAGTGGTAGATACTTTCAGTATCGTCCTGATGAAAGACCCCCATTCAGAATAAAAAAAAGAACAATAAGTTTGAATATTAAATTTACTTACAATTTGATGTAGAATCATCTCCTTTCAGGAAGAACCACTTATTTCTGAATGCCGTTTGATGTTGATGTGAAAGATGATCACTTGGACTTGAGTTTTTTTTATTAAAAAAAAATTCTTTTTCCTTTGAACCATCTTTGTGTTGTTATTTAAAATAATTTCAACAATCTCAGCGCCCTCCATTTTTATCTAGACTTCACGTACTGTACTTTTATGTATATTTTTTTCTTATTTTCATTCCTAACAAATTGTTTTCCCTTTTGTTCAGGCCCTGGCCACCACAGCTGCCCTGATCTCGTTTGTGAACGTGTTCGGTGGCTTCCTCGTCACTCAGCGCATGTTGGACATGTTCAAGAGGTATGTTCAATATTATTAGCGCTTTAGTACCCTTAACCTTTCGTTTTTAAAAGGTGTTATTTGCGCCATGTGACTTTAATATCTTAATATGTACATACTTGACTGATTTTTATTTTTTAAAATTTAATGTAAATCAAATTTAGTAATCTTATTATTAAGTTCTGCAAGTATATCGGTAAAACCGATTTAGTTGGAAAACAATTGAAATTCTGAATTCTCTGAGGTTTTCACATTTATAATGTGTTTCCTCGTATTTAACTGACAATGTTTTCTTAATTGATTTATTTAAGTAAATTTAATCTAAGACCCTTTCTTTCTATATGTGAGGGTTTAGGCTCACATGCTTGTTGTCAAGCCGGACGTGATTATTCACTAAGAGGTGTTCTGTAAATTTATGACGCGAATGTGGATGGAAGAAGAAGCCGGGGACGTCCGAGGAAGACATGGCATGATCAAGTGAATCAAATACTTGAGTCGGGCCATGTCATAAGTCGGAATAACAGTAGAGGATGTGTGAGACGTTGTATAAATGTGAGTGAAGTAAGAAGTGTATGCCGAGATCCAGTTATTTGGCGGTCCGTCCTTGATGGTTAGTTAGTTAGTTACAATAATGTAAATGGGTGACCGGATGTAATAATTATATCTTTTTTTGATCCCCCAGGCCTACGGATCCTAAAGAGTACGGAATGTTGTACTCCATCCCAGCTGCCACCTTCATTGCTGGGTATATTGCTACCACAATGCAGGTACATAATATGCGATCCTTACATTTATTCATTTAAAATTTATTAAATCTAATCATTTATTTAGGGAGGGTCAAAATCGAACATATCGTTACCTTAGTTCAATAGGGAACTAACTCAAAATACTTCATTTTGAGAAAACTGGATTTGAAAATGTTTTCATAAAGACATCACTCCGATGTTATTTCAATTATTTTGTTATTTTGTCCACCTATAATATAAAAATAGATGCAACATGTAAGTAATTTATCAACCCATCATATCATAGGTTTAAATGGCTACATTTATTAAGTTCAAAACTGAACATTTGACATGTTTCTCCATTGAACTAAAAATGTGCTGATTTCATTATAATTCCATAAAGAATTATCTGACTACATAATTTGGATGAATTAGACTTATTTCTTTATTGAAATATGAGAAGGGAGAGTTTATTTACCATTTTTCATCATTACCTCAAAACCCAGAAATTTTGAGTAATTTTCCTATTGAACTAAGGTATCGATATGCTGATTAATATATATGTACAGTTTTAAATAAAACCTTCATATGTAATTCATTATTACTCTACACTAAACTAAAAAATGCATATCACACTTTAAATTTTTTTTTATTTATGAATTCTTTTATAATCCTTTATCTATCTAGGGCTTATAACAATATCCTAGGAATTGTGTAATACCCTTCATCTTTTCTATCTAACTAGTACTGAGGCGGTTTGGCTTTATTACTATTACCATCTCGTGGTTTGATTCACTTGGCTGAATTTAAGTTGGAAAAGATCTTAACTAGATTAAAAACCCTAACAAAGGAAAGAAAAAAATAACAAACATTTCTTTATAAACTATTTACTAAAGTTACTTTTTGTACTTACTGAATAAAATATTTTTAATATGTTATTAACTATTTGCTGCATCCCCGAGTTTCATCGTCGGCTTATAAAGCTGAGTGTACGTAAATCAATCTTATCAATATTACTCAAAAATATATATTTTTTTTTTATTGCTTTATTTTAAATGCATTTTTTTCCTCATAACACCATCCAGTCTGACCTATCAAACACATATACATAATCTCTTTATACTTAATTATTATACTTTTTTTAGAAATATTATATTACAATAGTCAATACTAGCTTTTTTCCCTTCTATATGTATTAAATTTGAGTGTCCTAGAATGGGATTTGTTCCTAGTTGGGCAGTCAAAGGTTTCTCAAATGTTGATGTTAAATAATGTGTGTTTCAAATAAATAAATATTATTATTATTACATATTTTATTTGTCAATGTTAAAGTATGATTATGAGATAATTAAAACACATTTATGGTTTTCAGGGCTACCCCGAGGTGCACCAGATGGCGTATCTGGCCTCCGCTCTGTGCTGCGTTGGAGCCCTGGCCGGCCTCAGCTCCCAGGGAACCTCCCGCAGAGGAAACTACCTGGGCATGGTAACATCAATGAATTTAATTGTATTCACCTGTGTGAACTCGAGACTGTAACAATTGGTTTGCTCAGATAATCCTATGATTATCAGAAAGAAAGCAGTCACTCGAACACTGAAAGGAAGCTGTTGCTCGGAACAGCGTCAGGAAGCGGATGAAAAGAGCCAGGTTTCGGATATGGTGAATCAGTGATACCAGCTCTCAGAAATAAGTAAATTAGTTTTCCGATAAGGAACTGCCACTATTTATAAAGCACCACTAGTAAGCTAACTTAGTTCACAAAACGGCGCAATAATTCAATTTGGTTCAGTCAGATACATACATCTATAGACCATTATATAAAGAAGTCACACATCTCTTGCCTTGCGCAATTTGGTTCAGTTAGATACATACATCTATAGACAATTATATAAAGAAGTCACACTTGCCTTGCGCAATTTGGTTCAGTTAGATACATACATCTATAGACCATTATATAAAGAAGTCACACATCTCTTGCCTTGCGCAATTTGGTTCAGTTAGATACATACATCTATAGACCATTATATAAAGAAGTCACACATCTCTTGCCTGGCGCAATTTGGTTCAGTTAGATACATACATCTATAGACCATTATATAAAGAAGTCACACATCTCTTGCCTTAAATTTGGTTCAGTTAGATACATACATCATAGACCATTGCTATAAAAAGAAGTCACACATCTCTTGCCTTGCACAATTTGGTTCAGTTAGATACATACATCTATAGACCATTATATAAAGTCACACATCTCTTGCCTTCTTGCCAATTTGGTTCAGTTAGATACTTACATCTATAGATCATTATATAAAGAAGTCACACATCTCTTGCCTTGCGCAATTTGGTTCAGTTAGATACATACATCTATAGACCATTATATAAAGAAGTCACACATCTCTTGCCTTGCGCACTTTGGTTCAGTTAGATACATACATCTATAGACCATTATATAAAGAAGTCACACATCTCTTGCCTTGCGCAATATGGTTCAGTTAGATACATACATCTATAGACCATTATATAAAGAAGTCACACATCTCTTGCCTTGCGCAATTTGGTTCAGTTAGATACATACATCTATAGACCATTATATAAAGAAGTCACATCTCTTGCCTTGCGCAATTTGGTTCAGTTAGATACATACATCTATAGACCATTATATAAAGAAGTCACATCTCTTGCCTTGCGCAATTTGGTTCAGTTAGATACATACATCTATAGAACATTATATAAAGAAGTCACACATCTCTTGCCTTGCGCAA